>JAODUE010016644.1:0-25297 GCA_027564755.1 Amblyopsis hoosieri
TGAAAAAAAGTGTGAGTTTTCATGGAAAACATTAAATTGTCTGGGTGACCCCAAACTTTTGAACGGTAGTGTATATAAACATAAATATTTAATCTCTGGTCCTACAATAAATAAAAATCTTCTTTCCAGTGAAGAATGGCCTGCAATAGCATTGAGGCTCATATTAATGGCAGTAAATTCAAATAGTTTAGGCTTGATTGCAGCTGTTAAATTGAAGGTTGTTTGGGTCTCATATACACAAGAGTATGTCTTTTTAGATATTCAAGACTTGACATGCTCTCCTTCTAAACATTTAAACAATGATGTGGACAAAAGAACATCACCAATTTCACAAGAAAATGTATTATCTAAATAAATCTTGTGCCATTTCACACATTGTGTTGTAACCACTCTGCCACCTAGTGGTAACAAAGAGAATAAGAACTACAACCTACTGAGGATTTCAAACTCGTGAAAGTCCCTTTCAGTAATATATTTAGACTTTTCAATAAATGTACTTGCTATCCTGTCGATTTATTCATATTTGCCCATATTTCATGACAGTGTTTTTGCAACAAAATGTATAGTGAGATACATGTATCTCTGTCATCTCTAGATTTTTGAGACATCTTTGTAGATTGTAATTGTTTAAATAGGCTAATGAAATTAATTATGTAGTGTTGTTTGTCTGTATGAGAACGGAGTGTTAACATTTCAATAACAGTGCTAATATGTATGTATAATATCCAAATGCTATTGTGTTGTAAAGAAAAGTTAACAATAAAAACATATGAATGATAATTCATCATCCCTCAATAATTAAGGTTGAAAGAGAGAAAGAGGGAGAGATAATTGGAAGAGAAGACTAATGTAGGAGATGTCAAGGCATATTGGTGACCTATTGGTTGCCTTTTTGTGTTGTCATTGTTTATTCTATCTATCTAAACTGTTTTAGTGTGTTACAGGAACATCTCTCTGGCACCTTCAGGCTATATCATTTGCCCACTAACAGGCTGGGTGTGTTAAGACCATTCCTATTGATATGATTTTGTTGTGTTCACTCTATTTTTAGAGACATTTCCATAATTATTTGGCCTCAGTAATGCTTATTGTTTTGCATTAACAATTAACAACCCCTCTCTGAAAAATGGCTGGATAATGTAAAATAGCTCTACCTTCTGACCAATAGTACCAAAAGCTAGGCTCTTCAGCAACAGGCAAGATACATAATAAAAGCTGTATCTGTCTGCTGCTGCTGTGGCCAAATGTAAAGCTACAGTCATATTCTCTTAGCTGACAACAATAAAACGAGGCAACTGTGGTCAAAATCTATCATTGGTTCACCTGTCAATTTAAAGGCATAGTCAGTGTCCCACCAAAAATGACCAATGGTGACTATAGAAAGACATGGCAGCAGTGCTGGAAACCCGGTATTTAGAAGCTATTTTACTCCTTTTTCCTTTTACTGGACATCCCAGTTCAACTCTACAGCCATCAGATGGAGGCCATTGGGAATCTCTACTAGTAAGGACTTGGCTTAACGGCTACAAAAGAGTAGGGGTTCTATTCCCGCATTAAAACATTCAATGCTCTCAGGATACTTTAAGGCGCTTTGGTTGTAAGCGTCCACCCCTGGCATGTGTAGTTGAGCGGACACTGTCGGTGGCACAAGATATTGTCCTGCTGAGGGACCTTCACCATATAGTTCAGTCTTTGGGGTGTAGAAGGGGAGGCTCAGGTGGTGCCTGGATGAGTGCTGTCTCTGTCCCAGGACTAAAGCTTCCCTGCTGGGGGGGGGGGCTACAGTCCTTGGAGTTGGAGGGGTAACCGCGTGGGAGGAGAGTCTGCCATTTAGAAGTCGTTGTCCCATCCTGAGTTGTCATCGGGCGGAGGGTCCTCGCTGTCCTCTGGAAAACTGTCAAAGTTACTGGTGTCTGTCGGGGAGGAGACCTAGCATAGGACAGTATGGAAGATTAGCGTAATATCCTATGTCACAAATCAGTTTAGCACATTCTAACATATATGACAATTCATTTCCAAGGTAATGACACGCTTGCTCATAGTGCACACTTTTATAAATAGAATAAATGCTGGTAATGAAGTAAGAGCAAAATAGTAGTAAAATGAATAAAATATAATAAAGACAATAAGCATTAAATAAAGGATTCAGTTGACTGTGTAAGTGTAAATATTGGTGAATGTGAGTAATCCCATATATTCATGTTAAACTGTATACTTTAAACGAGAGATATTAGGCTACATCTACATTATACTGTAGAGATTCCTAATGTAATGATGGGATTTGACTCACCTCAGGTGTTATAGGAGGGGTCAGTGTTCCCTTCCTCAAACCATCCCAGTTAAACCCTTCAAACCATCTGAGAGAGAGAGAGAGAGAGAGAGCATGAGTAAGAGGATAGACAGATTCACAGTTACAATTGAGGGGTAGGAAGATAATCATATATAAATATTTTAGATATTCATAGCACAATGACAAATTAAATTAAGTAAATGTATTATCTTTACTTACTTGTGCTTCTGGATGTCTTTGACTCCATTTTTCAAGTTGCCAAGTCTTTCTGAAGGACTGTCTCTGTTGGCAGATAAATTAGGACTAATGTTTGGCAGCAAAATGTAGTAAATTATAAGTCACCAGTGAAGTTACAATCTACGCTTAAGTATACTGTCTATATTTCAAGGGGTGATAACCAGAAGGGCGGAAGTGACATTTTGGGTGAAACGGATATGTATATATCAAATTAAAGCTTTTGATAAGCTCTTTCTACTGCAAAAATCAGTTTGGAGTTATTCATTAAAAACCAAAAAACTTAAATACTGAACATACTAATTTGTCCTAATGCCCTTTTGGCATTAAGAAATATATATTTGGAAAGCATGTGGTAATGAGCTTTTATGTTATATTTGTATTTTATCACAATAGAGTGTTATTTCTTTAAAAATGTATGTAATGTTTTGTTCATATTGTCATCAGATGGGCCCATGCATTTATATGAAATGGATGAAAGGTTGGTGTCAAAATGGAGCATGTGAATTTTAAAATGTAGTTTTGACTCTCCTGTAAAGTTGGAGAAATGTCACTTACGCCCCTCTGGTTCTCACTATGACGTTACAAGGCACATGCATTACAGTATATGTAATAAGGACATTGCCCTTTACCTGCATAGCTTCTTGATGAGATTGGCAGCGTTCTTAGTGATCTTCTTAGGGAACTCTATCATGTCAATGCCTCTTAGTATGATATTGTAGGTCTTCATGGGGTCAGGACCTGAAAATGGAGGGCTGAGAGAGAGATAGGAAGACATAAATAACAGAGTTGATAACAAAGGTTGGATGGCACCTTGCTGTTCATCAGAAGGGCCAAATGTGCTATATTTTATATGAACACATTTAAAATATATATATATATCCATTATGGAAATGTTCTGTTTATAATTACATTCAATCTAATGGTTCTGCTGTATTCTAAATGATGAGTCCTTACCTTCCAGTCAGTAGTTCATACATCAGGATTCCCAGTGACCAGTAGTCTGCTGAGATGTCATGTCCCTTGTTGAGGATGATCTCTGGAGCCACGTATTCCGGAGTTCCACAGAATGTCCACGTCTTCTTCCCGAAGCCGATCTTCTTGGCGAAACCAAAGTCCACCTGGAGCAAAAGAAGCTTGATCGTGATGGCTGTCTTTGTGTGTACGTGCGCGTTTGCGTCATATTTCACTGTACTTTGTGTGTGTGTTTGTGTGTGTGTGTGTGTGTGCACGCTCCATATTGAGTACTGGTACAGCCATGTTTGTGCGTGCATCTTATAGTGTGATTTGCACCATGTGTGTGTGCGTGTGTGTGTGTGTGTGTGTGTGTGTGTGTGTGTGTGTGTGTGTGTGTGTGTGTGTGTGTATACCAGCTTGGCATATCCCCTGCTGTCTAGTATCAGGTTCTCAGGTTTGAGGTCTCTGTAGATGATGCCTTTAGAGTGTAGGTAGGCGAAGGCTTCGACCACACACGCCGTGTAGAACCGTGTAGTCGAATCCTCAAAGGAACCCCTGGTATACAGAGATTGCATAAAGGTTTAGGTCAAGAAGGACACACTGGTCTTTATAGAATTAGCATACATGCATTCGGCAGGAAGCAGTAACAACATAGCAATAATTCCTATAGTGAAAATTATGTTTAATATGATTGGATGTACAGTACATTACAATATGTGTGGTGTATGTGTATGTGCACGGAGCATACCTATCTCTCAGAATGGTCCACAGCTCTCCTCCTAGACAGGCCTCCATTAACATGTAGAGGTATTTACTGTCTTTGAACGTCCGATACAATCTGGGTCACACAACCATTTGATGCGTTTAGTGTTAACCCACCACCAACTATTATTATTTTCTTAATTGAAATGTACATTTTATTTATACAGTACATTGCTAGTCATAAGAATTAAATGATTGTTACAAAGCATTAAGCTTAACTGCTAAATATATTATCTTCTATTTCATGCCCTATACTGCTGTAACCCCCAGTAACAAATGAATATACTTCAGAAGATCATCCTATTGATGGTCATTACCTGACTATAAAGTCTGAGTGAGCTTCAGTCATGATGTGTTTCTCAGATCTGATATGCTCTTGTTGTCTGGTGTCCACAATATGGCGCTTCTTCAGGATCTTCATGGCAAACGTCTTTGCCTCATCACTCTTCAGCTGAACCTAAAAACAGCACAGACACACAAAGGTCTAATGTCTAAAGAGTAGACAAAGGGGAAATATAAATATTTGTTGTCAACGTGGCAAAAAGACTTACACCGCCCGTCATATTTGAGAGATTAGCAAATATGGATTTACTGACCTCCACCCCCTCACCCCCTTCCCCAGATACAGTACAAATGGTGTCCTGAAAATGCCTGAACAACTGTCTGTTAAAAATAAAGTTTGTGCTCTGAGCGATGGTGACAGTAAAAGTGATGTTTCCCTGGTTTGGGAGGCACTGTGTAGCAGGGGAAGCCTTCCAGTAAACCCAGCATAGGAGCAGGCAGCATGTAAACACATATCAGGAATGGGACACCCTCTTTTCAGAAGGCCATTTTTAACCTGCTGTGCTACCCAAGCACATGGCTGCTTATAGAGCATGACTTAATCTGCCAGTTCAGGGAGGACCTAGACATTCTCCACATTACGCTATGTGAGCCCTCTCTCTGGCATGTCAGACCTTATGGGTCGGCTGAGGCCTGCATTTGTGTGTGTGCGTGTGTGCATGCCGTGTCTGTGTCTATGTATGTGTGTGTACTAATCTAAATAATTAATAAAGATTATGTTTCTCATAATCTCTTAATCATTTGAAGAAATTATATTATATTATTATTATTATTATTATTAATCTTCAGGATACAGCAGCAAAGATTATAGCTAATTAAATACAGTATTAACTCCTTTGTTGTTGCAAGAACATGTTATGATTATTGAAGTGTTGATATATTAACAGTTCACTGTATATTGCCTGCTGTTGTTACAAGAGTGAAAGGCAGGCAGGCAGACAGACAGACAGGCAGGCAGGCAGACAGACAGGCAGGCAGGCAGGCAGACAGACAGGCAGGCAGGCCGAGAGACAGTCCAGGTCAGAGTCAAGTTGTTTACCTCCTCCCAGGGTAGTTTGAGATACTGTATGAGCAAAGCTCCAAAGGCATTATGGGAGCTGCTGTGTGGGGATACCACCCTCCTACCACCCTCCTTTGGACACACACTGCAGGGCTTCCCCCTTATCCCCGCCTCCCAGCTCGGGTCACCCACCACGAACCCCCCGCCCCCACCCCAGAAGGCCGCAGTGAAGAAACTGGACTCCTAACCGCATTTCATCTCTCTCTCTCTCTCTCTCCCTCTCTCTCTCTCTCTCTCCATCCCTCTCTCCCTCTCTCGACCACATTTCTCTCATGCGTACTTGAGTACTGTCAACAGTGTGCACAGATCTTCCTTCTCTCTCTTCTAGTATACCAGTGGTCCTCAATGTTGGTTTGTGACCCCAATCTAGTTTTAGTATCTTTAACATAATGTACATGTGCATTACAACAACATATCACTTCACGTTAGATGATATAGGTCACTGTGTACAGTATGTGCCCGTGCATGTGTGTGTGTGTGTGTGTGTGTGTGTGTGTGTGTGTGTGTGTGGGTCGTTCATGTCGACATGTGAGTGCCGAATGCTGTTATGGCTTCAGGCATTGCTCCAATGCATTTCAGCAGATACAGTTCCATGTTTTAGTGTCTGGAGATGGCTGGCAGGCGCTACAAAGGTTGGGAGCTGGATTACGTTTGATCATGTTCTGGGTACATGGTGTTCCCAGCACGCCTATGATATGGTCTTCCCTCAACAGACAGCATGTGGTTGTCACTAATGGAATATAATACAAGCAAACCAATATAATTATGGCTGCCATCCAGAATTAGTATTGCTGCCGTGATTGAGAAACGGCAGATGGATACACAGGGAGATGTGATGGTGTCATACCAGCTCAACACGTCCAAAGCCCCCCACTCCGAGAGTGTCGATGATGTTGAAGTCCACCAGCCTCAGACATGAGAAGAAGGCGTTCTCCACCTCATACCTGGAGAGCAAACATGAAGGAAAAACTGTATACATGGCTTCCTGAATGGTGAGATGAAGCTCCTTTTAATAAGCACATTCGATTGCAGATAGAACATGGAAACATCAAGCACACTTAGTTCTGCCTTGTGACCTATTCCTGGCTGCCACTATGTGAACCACTGTTTTAGATGGCAACATCCACCCACCCATCCATCCATCCACCCATCCATCCATCCACCCATCCATCCATCCATATAGTCTTTTGCTTATTTTTTCCTGTATACTTTTATCGGCTCATATCATTCCAATTTCCAACTGTCATTTCCGACAGTTGAACACCAAAGTCGAACACCCAATTTCATCTGGGTTTGCCTTTGATTTGGCTATCTGAGTGGGTGATATGTTAAATTAATGTCAATAATATTGTTCCAGATATTCCAGGTGGACAAGCTGTAGTCATTTAGTAGGTTAAAAAAAAAGTGTTTTTTTAAATAAACCCGCTATGAACGGCTAGTGAATATATGATATCTCTAAGAACAGTCCAATTCCAAACATTACTGTACTGTTGAGCACCACCACACAGCCATACCTGCAACATTTGACCACATGGAAAAAGGGGAACTTCTTGGAGGTGTGGATGGAGTAGGAGGTGATAGGGAGAGAGTGAGGAGCAGGAGCAGGGAGACTGTTCAGCCTGTCTCTGGGCCTCCGTGTAGGGATGGGGAGCAACTCCCTCATTTTTGGTCAGATGAGAATAGGAACTGGAAACAAGGTCTTTCTAGGATGCCTTTTTAAAGTGTTGATATGCTCTTCTAGCTCTGTTGCTGTATACGTGACTGGCCAGGAGTAGGTTAGACACAACTCTACCTCTATTTTAGCAATGCCACAATGTATAATACGACTTTTTGATAAAATAGTCAGTCGTAGTAGTCAATATTCAGAGTTTATGGCACAACTCTCAAAAAGATAAGTCTGTCTTCCTCAGATGATTGCCTTTAAAAACAATATACAAATAAGCGATCTGTTGCTTAGCTGGTTGCTACTGGACCCCAGGATCTGTGTTATCCCCTCAGGAGAAGGTTCTGCACAATGCCAGTAACAACGCCGTCTCAAAGGAAGAACAGTGTTTCCGTTTCCAGTTTACATTGCATGGGCAGGCGACGGGTGCGGACGGCGGTCCGATCCAGTGGTACCGGGGGAATGGTCGGGTGGCCAGATCCTCCGGTTGTTTCTGCATGTAGTTGGGTGGGTCTGGACAGGCTTAGTCCCGGATCAATTGGGACCCTGTCAGAATCCAGAGTTACCAACCTCACAAAAAGGCATTTTTACTTTGATAAAATAGTGGGATGAAAATAAGCAGAAGATATCCTTTTTTGAGACGCCGCTGATATTTTGCTGATTACTCAATACATTATCTGCAGTGAAACTGATTACTTTAATCCTACAGTGCAGATCTGCAATCCACCATGATAAAAATCAACTGTTTTCTGACTGATGTTTTAACTGATTTAAGTAAAATCCCTCAAGCTGACTGATTTGCGATGTGACTACATCTTGAGAAGGACAGCCACATAATAGCTGCTCTCTATGCCAAAACAACTTCCAAGTGTGCTCTTCTACAAGTGCTGAGGAGTATAAAACTAAAGTGACACCGTCTGGTTGGCAGGATTGCAGGACTCCTGGCTAACAGCTGGATAGATTGCTTGCAGTATTTTTAGCGCATGGAAACATTGCTTCGAGGGTTACCCGGTAAGCACAGATACCGTACCACGAGTTCCAACCGGTCAATTTGTTCACTACCTTAATGCTAGAAACAAACACTACACTAGCATTACTAGTCAAATTATTTATTTAGCAAATATGACCACAGTGTGCTAATTTTAAGAAATGTGCATTCCTTATTTAAGACTTTACACACTATAACTATCTTTGCCATTGAGTACCTACACCATAATATTTATGAAGCGAGTAATATATTTTTTTAGACTTTAACAAAGCTAAAAATGCTTAAACCTTGGTGAAATCAACCTGTACTCATCTGTAATCGTATGTCCTGGGCTGTTTGGCACTCTTTATGTTCCATGACTTCATTGATATGACCAACCTCACTGGACACACAACACTACAGTGGGTTTCAGATGGCATTTTCCTATAGATGATTAATATTATCTGTAGTTTCCCACTAGCAGACAGTTATGTGAGCCCCTGGGTTATCCCTGGGGATTACTGGAGATCTTCACCAATACATAAATCATACTGTATTAATAGACAAGGGTGTGAATATGGCCTGTGCTGGCAGATAATAATCTCACATGATCATGGTCCTATTGGAGAACATGAGCACTCTCAATAAAGAGTAGTTAGATTTACATCAAGCCATGGCAACCAATAGAATAAGCAGCCCTTTCTAATGGAAAACCAGACAGTAAGGATCATAATAATTTCTCAAGAATATTTTGGTACATAACCAACATTTAATAACAACATGTACTGTAACAGTAACTATTTACAGAATATCCATCCACTGTAACTTAATTATAATAGGTTACATTGAATATGAGCATGAAGCTATGGGATATAAAAGTATATTGGTCATACAGTGAGTATATAGTACAACTCACTCTCTCTCCACTGATATTTAGGGTAAACACATTAAAAATAGGCTGACTTTTCTGGCATAAAGCATAAAGAAAACATACCATGCAGGATAACCACATATACTGTACATAACTACTTCATTCATCAAGACCTGGGTGCAAATAGCAGAATATTTATGGTTAAGGTATAAAGTCAGCGGTGTATTTGTGCAGAACACACTAATATACATTCATTATGTTGATAATGATAATTTGATGATTGATGGTAATGTTAGATTTTGACTGCTTCTATAGCAACGGACCTCTCGCAGTGTGTGAATGTGATGTACACCTACAGTGTGTGTGAGTGTGCCGTGTGTGTGTGGTCACCTTGTTCTACACCATAAGAGGAACACTTTGCCACATGACAGGAGTCCCTTGACTGCCAAAGGACGCACATGGCTACAGTTACATCTCCAGAATGTATGTGTGTGTGTGTGTGTGCTACTGTATATCTTTTTAAAACACACAGAATGTACAGTTCCTCCATGACAGCCTGCTCCTCCCTATACAGTGTGTATTACAGCCTGCCATAACAGACTCCTACTGGTGTAGGCAGGTATGCTATTTTAAAGACAGCTTAAGCTTAGTCTCGCAGAGCAACAGTTTACTTCTGTAAACAGCACTGGTTAAGTCAATAACTAATTCGGGCTTTAAACATGTACAGATGATTTTGCTAGGGAACTTAACGACACGTCTCTGGCTGTTTGCAGGTCTTGTAAATCTGTTAAATAAGTCAGCTGCTTAAAAATATATGATAAAATGAAATGAGTAAATAAAGCACTGCACTATCGTTGCACCGAAATTACAGATTTGTGAGTGGCAATGCTAACAGCCAATGAAAGATGACAGCACCATTTTCTGAGAGTGCTGTTGAGCTTATAGGGGTACTGTATGTATCAGGCATTCAGCACAGAGTTGCTTATGTGACGTAGTGCTGTAAGTAAAGTAATGATGAAGGCCTACTCATCTGGCACCTGATACTACAGAGCTCACAGTTTTGCTCACAGTATTGCTCTGAGCTAGCCGTTCCACACGGAAATCTTACTTCAGCTGGACTGACTGCCACTGTGATTTGCTAGTTAGTTCTGCCACAGCAGTCCTGATGGCAGCAGTCATAATATGGATTATGACTGACCACCTGAGCCTCGGGCGACATGGGAAGGTCTCTGGAGGTTTTGCTCTATAATAGTGTGTACAGTACAGGGCAAGAGCCCCAAATGTGCAAATGTGGTTCTAGGTCTGAAAAGGCTTTAAAGGCCTGATACGTCTCTACAGTTGTATTAGTGCAATATATTCCAAACTAATCACCAACATTACAACAGCATGAAGAGCTCCTGCCAGTGTAGTTCAGAAACAAATGTTTTCAGTCAGAAAAGTTGACACTTCATTGCACGTTTCTCATAATCACTTTATAGCAACCACATAGCTATGCCATCAATATTAAACACATATAACATATGTGTGTAACATCTATAATCCCTGTTGCATAAGTAATGGTGAAGGGAGCCCTGAGGCATTCTGGGACGTTGTCTTCAAGGGTCACTACACCTCTAAGATGGCTACCCAGGCAGTTTAACCCTGCACCTGTTGACAATGTACACTGACATACCAAACACATTCAAGGGGCCTAAACACACCTGCAAACACAATGTTAGCATGTAACACAAATGCCGTGTTGTTTAAATACACATTAGACACAAAAAACATGTGGAAACCCCTCAGACAAGACTGCTGCCTGGCGTTCTAATGTTCACACTACATTTAGTACACTTTCACATACATGCTAGTACAGCTGTTTTCAAACTGTGGGTCGGGACCCACAGGTGGGTCACTGAGTGGGAGTGAGCGGGTCACAAAAGCAGCAAGCAAGCAGCCATTGAATGAATGAAGCATATCAACGAAAGGCTTCCACGTTTTACTATCGTGTTGTTACACTAATTTGTCATTGAGTAAGGTTGTGGCAAAATAGCCTACTTGTTCCTGATTGGATGAAAACCTATTTAGCCGAGTGCACACCATAGATTCTGGAGCGCTCTGCCCAAAAATATTGGAGCACACAGGTATAGCATTAGCTCAAATGGATAGGTTTTTGAAAATTACATTACCGGTACTTGGTTTGTTGTGTCCCTAAATATATTAGTCCTCTCTAGGTGGGTCTTGAAACATAAAAGTGTGGGAATTCCTGTGCTAGTATAGACACACATATAGTACTGTTTTCCAACCAAAATGATGCAACATGCCAATCAAATCGTGGATACGGTTACATTTTAAAACCTGACTTGTGCCCAAACTATCTAGATGTGCTACAAATAGAGCACATGCCCACACACTCAACGCGCACACACGTTTAGCGTGTCACAGCTCAGCCTGCAATGCATACAGCAGCTGGCCAAGTGTTGGGAACAATACCCTGGTTGGACCTGATTATATACTGATGACCACACACACACACACACACACACACACACAGTATAATCCATAGATGGCACGCTTTACCATGCTCATGACCCAAACATAACATCACCTTGTTTATTTCTGGCCATGATGTTTTTTTCAGTGTTCCCAATTCCCATCATACACATGATACTTCTTGACACAATGTCAATAAGACACAGTGAAATACAGTATATTATCAGTACTTTTAAGGACGTTTGGCGGCCATATTGCATCATGCGTGGAAGGTTTTGGCTTTGAGACACAGGCATGACCTAGCACACAGATTGCCAGGACCAAACCACTCACCTGGTTTGAGGCTTAGCCAAAAGGCAGATCATGTAGTAAACTGAAAAGAGCATCCATGCTCAAAAATCCTTTTATTTTTATATCACAAGGGCAATAAGCAGGTCCATTCAGAGCGCATTACAGCTTAAGTGTTTTGTTGAAGGGCACCTTAGCTGTTACACACTGCAGCTGTGAGCACTGATCCTGAACATGACATTTATCTTTGACCTTCCCAACACCAATCTTTCCCTCTCGCTCACCTGGCTTTGTAATAGCGGGCAGCCAACCAAAAATGGCGATTACATTCCTGTGTGTTGACATACTGCCAGTGCATTTTATCAATGTTTTGAGTTGCTGTTGAATGCAACTACTGTAGCTCTACTTACTAAAGGCCAACTGTATTATTAGATGTTGTTACATAAGTGTATCTGAAGATCCTATTACTTTTGTCAGTATGGGCCAACAGTGCCTAAATATAGCTTTTAACATACATGTTGCATGTATCATACCATCACATGTAAGCTATTTACACTTGTAGTTACACTGCTGTAATGTAGATCAAGTTTACACCTTGATTAGAGTAGCCTATACTAATAATACATGGCAAGGACACTTGCTGTTGTGTGAGATTGATTCTGATTGCAGTTTGCCTTCAAATGCATGCTGGTTCTTACTGAAGTAGTGCATGCTATAACCTCTAGAGGGAGACAGAGCTTTCTTTAGAAACCAACCATCTGGTGATTCCCCCAACATATATATTATAGATAAATTAAACACGTAATATCTTGATGTATCAGTCAATGTAGCAATTACAGCTACTGCGCAGATGGGCAACCAACTCTGGGGAATATATAGTTACACATGTACACACTTACATGGATAAGTGTGTAATATTGTCAATGGTTCACCATATGGCTGAGCCGATTTCTCACAGACACAGATGGTGTTCTGGCTCACAGGCACATATAGAGAGCTCATCACTGCTGCATTGTTTATTTAAACAATGGATCCGCAGCACATGATCGATCCTGAATCACAGTGTACAAGTGGGATTAAGGTGGAGTCACTGATGCTGGAGAAAGATTTGTGATATTTGAAACACCTCTCCCTTCAATGCCATAGGGTGCTCCCTCAGAAGATCCGCTCGCCCAAATTGGACACACATTGGCCAAAGCTGGGACTTTGTGGCCAGGGCTGTGTAGAAAAACCTGGTTCTCTTTTCAGTGTGCACACACAACGGGCAGCTAGCAGACTGTGAGGAGATATTTGCTGAATTTGACAAAAGGTGTATTCGTTTACAATAGCGGAGTATACCTTTAAGCACAGAGTGCATTTTGAATGGGTGTGTGATCTCAGACACCTACTTGGCCTTGGTTCCAGCATCCTCATAGCCTTTGTTTGACACATCTTCCAATCCACCAATCAGATGCTTGAAAGAGCTGTGGAAGAAATGCAACACATCCTGTAAATATCCAGCTAGTATCAATATACTGTAAATATAGCTAATGTTAAATATATTTGTTAGATTTGTACAACATCGCTCTAATTGGAACCATGTTTGGTATACTGTTTGTTCATGTTTGTTATTAATAATCTGCTCTTTCCATCCCACTTTTTCTCTCTTGCACATATTGCACTCTATTTTTACATACAGTATCTGACCTAAAGCCATTATAACCCTTAGGGTTATACTAGCTTGTAATTGGTTAATGCTGCCTGTAGAGGGAAGCAAAGAGCTAAAATAGCTACAGGTGTGCTTTTGCATTTTCCTGGGTCTGATTTAACTTTTGATATCAGCTTCAGCTCTCAATACTCACAGTTAATAACAGTAACATCAGATAAGTCACATACAATAAGAAGAGTCGATGTATACTACAAAGCCATATAAGCATAAAAGACAATTCTTGAATCAATTGATACAATCTGAATTAAGATGCACATACAGATGAATACAGATGCACATGAATGTATGAAATATTTTACAGTTGACTCATATTAGAGTATGTAAAGACATTTAGGGAAGTGTGTTTAATGTCACTGCTTATTAAAATATACAAAACAAAAACAAAAAATAATAATAACATGTTTTAGTGAAATGTGTACTATTTTCAGCCCCTTGTAGCAGACATACAGAGCCAATAATGACTGGCAGATGACTCAGCCAGCAGGCTGAAACTAAATGAATATCACCATCATCTGTGCTATGATATCACATCTGTCATCTCAGAGGCCTGGGTGAATAGATAGTAGTGTATGCAGGAGACAAAAGCAGGCAGAAGAATGAGTTTGATACAGAGGGATGAGGGAACGGGAAAAGAGGAATGGAAGGGTGCCTGTCTGTCTTCCCTCCCTCTAATTCCATTCCCCTTTACACTTATTCTCAATCAAACATTCCCTCTTATTTATTCCTTCAACTCGCTCTGTCCAACTGTCCTTTCTCATTAACCCTCTCTCTCCTCTCTCTTTTGCATCTCTGTCACTCCTGTCACTCTCCTAACATCTCAGAAAGTGGCGCTCCATAATGTTTATATAAGCACAACTATCTGTTGAGTGTGCTCTCAGTGTGCTCTCTACACACAGCACTTAGCAGCTCTTAATGCCGGAGGGTGGGGATTGAGAGATAGAGAGATATGAGAACTTTCATCAAAGTAACAACATGTCTACAGTATGTAATCAGTCAAATATCCAGAGTGCTGATGTTGCATGCTGATGTTGTTCTTATAGAATTTTTTGCTGACACGGACTGCTATGGCAGTATATACTGAAAGACTATTGAATACATCTGATAAATGCAGAGGTTTTCAAACGTTTTGAACCACGACTGCCGAAAAGACATGTTTCCCACACAAGAAACCCTGATATCACTTCCGCTGTGATTGACAGTCTGCCAAGTAGAGGTAGGCGCATTTAAGTTTGTAGTCAGGGCACACAAAGAAATTAAAATATCTTAACCCCCACCCCATCTTTGTCCAACTGTTTCCCTCCCTGTGTGAATCCAGTCTCAGTAAACAAGTGCAGAGGTGTCCCATGGCTGAGCATCAACCGTCTTCCCGCGGGGAAGACGATCTCTCATGAATCTCTTTATCGCACCATGTGTTTTCCTACAGTAGCAGCTAAAATTCTATTTCGTTTATTGATATCTTTTGCTGTGCCCTCAGGAAAGATGGATAACGTTAACCTCCTGGTTGGAGTGTAGAAGATAGTCTATGCACAGCGCCCCCTGGGGCAGTGAGGCGTTAAGTACTTTGCTGTGAGTAGAATCATACAGTACAGGTACAGTATCTGTGCAAAAGATCAAACCTGCCAATGTATTAATAAATGGCACTGGCAGCAAACACGTAGTACATAGTGTTTATGGCAAAAATTATATTTAAGTACACTTGCACGTGCAATTATGTAAATTGTTTATGAACACTATAACCCAGAGTAATAGCTGTATTAACCTCTGGTTGTAGCAGTGGTTAACAAGGTTTAATTAAATAGTATTTATTTCTCACTACAGTAGCACTCACGAAGCTAAAAACATTTATAATAACATGAACATATTTATATTTTAAACCAAATCTGTTAAAAAAGTGTAAAAAAATTGATAAAACAAATAATAACCGTAAAAATGGAGGCTGCCTTGCTCGAGGGACAAGGGAAATTATACATATTTAACCTAGTTGAACTGAGAATCTGGATTAGTGCCATTTCAGTTGCAAGCCTGCTATAAGCTTTTATTGACGACGTGAAGGCTAAAATTGCATGTGCGCACACACACTCAAACACACACACACACAAACACACACAGCCCTAGGGAGAGACAGAGATGTCGACTTCATAGATCTTTCTTAAGGAAAGCTATGCTACAGAATGACTTAGTCCTGCAAACGCCTTGTGTTTATCTACACCATCATAGCTGCTCAGGTTATCTGTGTGCTCCAGGACATGCTACTGTGTGGGCGGAGCCAAGCACTTCCCAAGCATCACACTAGAGACTAGAGCCTCTACTCAAGCAAGCAACTGCAGCTACACTGTTAAATATAGAGATGTAATTATGTCATTAAGGTGCCATTATGTATTATGTTATTATGTAGTTATGTCATTAAGTTCTCTCATGCACCTGTATGAAAACATTACTTTTACAGTAATTATTTCCTGCAAAATAACGTTATATTGCCACTTAGTGACACTTCTATAATACATGGTTATACGTATACTACATTTTCTCACAACAATTTTCTCATTTTTGGTTTGCATGGTTTGGAGAGCAAAACTGTTTGTGTTGTTAAAAATAAAACTATAAATGTATAAACATGTATATTGTCTTATCTGATACACTGTAGACTAAATATATGGTATATGATGTGATAGAGTGGTGTGATGTGGTTTAGTTTAGCAGTCTACAAACACATTATTCTCTTATTCTCTTAATATAACACAAGAGCTGAACTGAGCAAACATCTGTAAAGTGATTATCTCATTTCAGATGAGTTGGCTACTCAAACACTAAAATCATGCCTGGGGATATACAGGGGATATTACTGGGAGAACATATTTCATTAAAGATGGATGTGACATTATATTATAGCCACATAAAACGAAAATGAACTACAATATAAAACTCTGGTCGTATGTTTTATTACACAGGTTTCTGAAATGTGGTTTTAAGAGCAGAAAAATATATTACAGTAGTATACGAGCACACTTCCTGTCTGCTACGCTCTTACTCTCAACATATTATAACGTAACATTAATACGGTGATTAATTCAGCCCTTATCATGACATGGAGAAAATAAATTGAATGGGCTAATCATTTTACAGTGTATTAAGTTCCTGTAAGGCTGTAAGATATTTTATATATAGGCTATAAATGATACTGTTTATAGGTCACTATGGGGCAAGCAGGCTACAGGTTAACCGTTTAATTCAAACAGATAAAAGGCTCTGGTGTCAGTCCTCATCCAAACCCTGTTTGTCCTCTCCTCTCTCCCTCCCTCTATTTATCTCTCTCTCCCTACCCAAACCCCCCCCCCCCACCCACTCGCTATCGCTCCCTCTGCCTGACAGCTATGAAATTAACTGTGTCACACTGCATGTGAATTTTCAGGCCATCCACTGTGTGTGTGTACTGCATGTGTGTCAGGCTTACTCTCGGTCGATGACCAGGCATGTGACAGCTCCAGCAGCAATGACATTGGCTGTTCTGACATCCTCTCTGTGGGAAAAGAGAATACACACAATGTAAGAAACACACACACATGCATGCGCACGCAAACACACACACACACACACACACACACACACACACACACACTTAACATGCTAGGATTACAACACACACAGTGGAAGTATATATGTCTATCTCTGCTCAGGATGCAATATCTCCACTGTATAGGTAAATCGTTGTTTGCTGCTATATTGATGTTTAAAAAATCATATAGGACACCTTTAAATGCACTTGTACATACAGACAGACACAGACGTCTCCCGTCCTCCTCCACACACGCATCAAGCCAGCACACACATTGTTTCGACAGGCTGTTTCTAAGTGAGCACTGAGATGGTGAGATTAGCCGAGGACTTTCTCATGAGGAGAAAGGCTGTCGACAGCATGAGGCCATTACTCTCAATATCAGCAATAACTAGGGCTCTGTTCCCAGCAGATGTCAGGCTCTGATAGGCGTGGTCAAGAACAAGCTTGGTCTGAAACAGGACATCCTGGACACCGCTTTGTACTGTGTGGAGCTTACAGTATACTCTATGTTACACTGGCTGTCGAACGTCTTGAGCCAAACTGCTACAAGTGTTTTTTGTTAAACCCAAGAACTCCCAATGAGTAAAATGTGTACATTTTTACTTTCCTGATAAAATTGGTAAGTACATTTAAATGTATAAGCAACCAAGAAGAACTGGCTTTATTTTATTTTAGTATTTTGAAAATGTGTCCAACCATTTAGTCTGGATGCAAAACTGATTTATTCTACTATAAGCCTCTCTCTTAGAATCACACATTCTCACAAGCAGGCAGGATGAAGTGTCAGCCAAGCAGCTCTGCCTCAAAAACAGAATAACCCAGAATATTCCAGCGCATGTGAAATCCAGGAAGCCCCTGGTGGAGCAGAATTCAACAGTCTGACACACGCTATGCCTACAAACCCCCTCTAGTGATAGAGGACTCCCTTGACACAGGCAGGCTTAAGTTTCCAAAGGGAATTTCTGAACAAAGGTTAGCATCAGTTACGAAACAAATTAAATATCGCACTTGTCAGAATCTCGCCTCAAACTCATTAGATATTTCTCATAACTCTTACCTTCCTGCCGATAGCTAATACACAACAGACACAATCGCTTTAGAAACACAGACACAGGAAACATCAAGGATAATGTATTCAAAGCAGAGCAGAGAAAACCCCTCAGGTAAGACACACTTATAGGCCAAAAAATGGTGTCAAGATAATACCCTCTTCTTAATAACAGATTAAGTTTAAGTTTCCGTTCAAGACCAATTGGAGCGATATGGTATGGAGGACATACCAGCGCTCCTGCTTTCTAAACACTCCCATACCACACAGTAAATGCCTTCCTTAGATGCCGACGTGAATTGGAAACTAAACCCCTTTCCTTAAAATGACAACAAAACATTACTCACATGCACCAATTGGGAACGCCAAATAAGAAAGCCACAGAAAATAAGTGTAACACATACACACACACGCACGCACACACAAACACCCACCCACACACACACACACACACCCACACTGGAATCAGCCTTCAAGGCCATGTTCACAGTAAGGGTGGAACAATGATGTGCAATCATGCATTTATCTAGCTTATAATGCCTCACAAGAGGAGCTGAGTGCACACACACACACACACACACACACACACACAGGACAGAAATACGGTGACAATAAAAAGTCATACAATATTAATGGAAATACTACCAAGCTGAATTAACATAAAATTCCAACAAAGCGCATATAATTGGAGGCCAAATGGAGCGTGCCAGATGTGTCTGACAGCAGAAACACATGCAACATTCAGTAGCTTCCGTTTGTTTGAGCAAAGTGGAAGGCCAATTAGACAAAGACCTCTGTCTAAACAAGTTGGAACACTAAAGACACTGGTGACCAATGGAATAACGTCCAGTCCATTAAGCTGTCAAATGTTGCCAAGCAACAAATTCCACCACGTTAGAAGAGTTAGGCAGACACAATAGATGCAACAAACTTCACCTCTACAGAAGCATGAGTCACAGCAGACGTATACATGGGCAAAGTCAAGATGTTGTCTATTTCAGATGTTAATCTCCACAGACACACATACACAGACACATGCAATCAGAAACCATACAATATAGGCAGAAATGCAACTGGAACGCAAGTACTGTAGTCATGCAGATCACTGCAGCTAGATGAGCTCTGCAATATAAAGGGAGTGAGGAAAGTAAATGGAGAGTAAACATGCATGGAGAAACAAAAGCACCACTGAGGAATTTGTAGCTACCATGTATTTGCTGTGTATTTGTCTAGTTTATGCGTGTGTGTGTGTGTGTGTGTGTGTGTGTGTGTGTGCGTGTGTGTGTGCGTGCGTGTGTGTGTGTGTGCGTGTGTGTCAACCAAAAAAGCACAGTGTAGCATTGTTGTGAAGTCATCAAACCAAACTCAATAGCATTAGACCTTTGCTAAGCCTCTGTAATTCCTTCCAGCCCTGCAATAACCACTGGGGAAACAAAGCCCCTAAACTCCCCCCAAACACACACACACACACACACACACGCGCACACACACACACACACACACACACACCAGAGTGTGTCCCAGAGATATTAAATGATGGAGTCTATATGATAGGATTGGATACTGATGCTGGTACCGGTGCCCAACAACCTTTTTTCGTCATTTTCCGCCCCCTTAATGTTTGGTCGTCCATGGAGGGTTCAGTGGCTTATAGCTGCAGGCGTGCTGCTAACGTTAACTTCTGCTGTTGTAGGGAGTCTTGGCTTTCAGGCTATGAAATGCTTGCTGCAATGTTTATGATGCAAAAAGCATAGCTGGCCAATGTGGCCATGGCAACACATCTAACCTGAAACACTCTGTGGTCAAACACTAATTATTTCTAAACGCTCAAGAATTTACTGCATTTTATGACCTGAAAGCCAAGACCCGCGCCCTGACTGTGTTGAACTCTGCACAAGCTGCAGTGTTGATTCCCCCCCCCCTCTCTCTCTCTCTCTCTCTCTCTCTCACTCTCTCCCTCTCTCTCTCTTGACTGATATTTGGCACCAATTGATTTGACCTGAATCTGTACTCTGAATGGTACTCTTCAAAGCACAGAGATCGGTACCCTATGCAATAAGGTGATGAAAGCATGCAACAGCAGCTCACCCATGCTGACAAACATGGTCATATAGCACATTACAAAGACCCTCACAGGCTTTAAGCCAAAGTCCAACCAGTATCTGTATGCTAATAACATTTAGTAATTTACAGTAAAATACAATACATCAGCCTTGGTGATATTGTGGTCCAAACATAGTGAATATTTATTTTGAATATCTACCAAGAACTGACTAGACTAAGACCTAGTACACATGAACATGAATAAATGTTTTTATTTTATTTAAATTTAAATTATAAATTTAAAAATAGGAGTGTATAGTATATGTGGACTAGACATAAATCCTGTTCCCTGCATGTTGTGGTCGATGTCAGCGTTTACAAGGACCAAATATTCTGATTAGAATCAGGTTAAAAAGCCCAAACCCAATGAAAATGTACCATAAACACCTCAATCAGAAGTGAAAGGCCCAACCCGATTTAAATTTCATTTGGAAGCAGATGGGTAGTATAAACAGTTCCATAACCTGATTGAAAGAAGAACACTCCTGTGTAAACGGTTTACTCTGATTATTTCCTGGTTGCGTTCTTCTGGACAGAATGCATTTTGTGGCACGAAATGCATACATTAATTACGAAACACTGTAACGCCTTTTGTCCACGACAAACAGAAACGCTTTTGCATTACATCCACAAGATAATTGGAGAGGGTATACTTTAGTGCACGGAATTAACGGTTGTTGTTTGCATATTGTGGTCGAAAGGCTGAATGCACTTTGTATTATGTGGACGAAAGGCTGGAGGAAATGCATTTTGTGGATGAAATGCCCTTACACAATATATTTTGTGACTTACAAAATGCATTTAGTCAACTAGTAAGTCACGTAATGTATTGGTTGCCTATGATGTGCCAGAAATCCATTTTGTAAGTCTGTTTTTCGTGGACAAAAGGCGTTACAGTGATATATGATATAACAAATTAATGCATTTCGTGCCACAAAATGCATTCTGTCCACACAAAAAGGTATGTTACACTTGGCGCCCCATAGAACAGAGGTGGAGACAGAGGCAAGCAACAGAGACAGGAAAGCAAAAGGACAAGGTAAATAGTACAAATCAAGAAACAGAGCATAACCAGACTGTTACAACTATATAAATAAATTCAAATTGTTTAAAATATGTCTTGTGTAATAATTATGCATGTCCTTCACTGTCAACAGCCTCACAGCACCCTACACATAAAAAGCTTCCATACTGGAAGCTTTGCCCCACTGCAAGGCAGGCCTCAAATGACCTGATGTTGCTAGCATGTCCTGTCAATAACAAACACCTCTTGAATGACTATTACAGTGCCTTGCCAAATAAATAAATAAATAAACCCTATAACAATTTGTACACTCCGAGTATGCTAACTCTTAAGTACACGTTCCATTAATTGGACAACTTTACTTTGTCGGCTCACGTCTAGAGAACAGAAGCAGATTCTGTATTTCAGCTTGTTAGCGCTGCCTCTGTAACCAATGGCTACTGTTAGCTGCAAACTACAGTAGCAGCATGCACTCATTAAAACGTGGAATTCAACCAAACAGGTGCCAGATGAAAGGCTAAGTCTCCTATACTGCACGATGCCTGACATATGTATTCATATGTTACAAACAGTGTTTAATATAGTTATATAACATAGTTATTTATATTCAATTATATACTACAGGGAATTACTTAGCCACGCCTCCTCCTCGTTCTTTGGAGATGTAAGTGTTTTATGAGAGAGGCTGTGAAGAACTGAGATAAGGTTGCCGCATGTGGGTTGAGGAAGAACTCAATGCAGTGAGTGAGAATCCAAGTGTATGCTTTTATGTGTGTGTGCATGCGTGCATGCGTGCGTGCATGTGTGTGTTTGTGCGTGCGTGCGTGCATGTGTGCTTGTAAATGTCTTGCAACAGAGCAATGAAGAAAAATATAAATGAAGACAGACAGAGAGAGAGAGAGAGAGAGAGAGAGAGAGAGAG
The DNA here is from genome assembly GCA_027564755.1 of Amblyopsis hoosieri. Lineage (NCBI taxonomy): Eukaryota > Metazoa > Chordata > Actinopteri > Percopsiformes > Amblyopsidae > Amblyopsis > Amblyopsis hoosieri. Next base: position 22,268 of record JAODUE010016644.1, read on the forward strand.
AGAGAGAGAGAGAGAGATAGATAGATGAAGAGACAGACAGACAGAGACAGAGAGAGAGAGAGAGTCATAATCATCTGTATTGTTTGGAGAATGCATGAGGTTTCTTTTAAGAATACATCCATGTACTGTATGTTATAAATGTTGTAAATGTTATAGTTTAATTTTACCTTTCCAACCTGTACTGCTTTAACAATATCATTTTCATGCTAATAAAGCACCATTTGAATTTGAATTTAAATTTGAATTGGGAGATGGAGAGAGAGAGAGAGAGAGAGAGAGAGAGAGAGAGAGAGAGAGAGAGAGAGAGACCTGCACTACTCTCTCTTCAGCCTTCCTTAATTCTGCCGTTGTCTATTCCCCCACTCTGTATGGCATTATAGTACCATACCACACAATATATACTTTGCATTTCTATCCTTCTCAAATGCCCCCTCTCAGGAAATCCTCCTCTCCTTGTTATCTCCCTTCCCTGCATCCTCCCCTTAGTCCGTAGTGTGCTGTCAATCAATCCTGTTATAAACTCTTCAATGTGATTTCTCTGAGCTGGACCTTGTAATTATGCCCATGTTCCGTCACTCAGCTGCCTGCCAATCTCACTACAGCTCTCTTCCCTCGCCGACATTCCAGTATCTACAGTGTACTAGTAAAATAGATGCCTCTTTGGCACAACTGTCTGATGCGCGCGCACGCACACACACACACACACACACACACACACGCACGCACGCACGTATACCAATAGTAATTGAAACGGTATGTGCCAACACAGACCCTACAATCACACAAATGTGTGTGTGTGGCGAACGGGTCAATTGACACCACCTTTCATTGTATTCATGTGGACTACAACATGTTATAGTGATTCATTATCTTACCCCTGCAGGGCTTTCTCTCCAAACCACTCTCCCTTGGCAAGCCCTCTCAGGTAGACCTGCTCTTCATTAGCTGCTGCTTCCCGTGTGACATCCACCTGACATGAAGACACATTAGCAAGCATTAGCATGGGCTGAAAGGAAGGAAGGAAGGAAAGGTTGCATGGATGAAATGCATACAGTGGATCAATACCTTCCATCAAAGATAATTAGTGGATTTAATTCCACGAACGAGCCTGCAAATATCAATGTTTATGATGTGTGTGTGTAGTATTACCTTGCCCTTACTGATGATGAAGAAGGTGTCCCCTCTTGCTCCTTGTCTGATAATGAACTGCCCGTCTTCATAGTGTGTCTACAGAGACAGCGACACTGATATTGACACAAACATGGCCTGCACATGTAAATAAGGTGTCAACGGTTTGATTGTGTAATAATATACTGTATGTCTTACTGCCTGTTGCAAGGTGTGTTACACATCCTATGTCAAACGCTTTGTCCGGCTGCTAAACGTGACCACCTTTTGCAGTCGAAGGTAACTTCACACCCTGCCAAGAATATTAAGTGTCCTGCACAATACCACTTCATTTTACAGACAAGGCAAACAATGGCTTGTGGTGTTGTAATGAAGTGTGGTCCATTCATCCTTAGTGCTGCCGAATGGGTGATACCTGAGGTTTAAATAACTTTTCAGCTGTTGTTATGGCAACTACGAATCCAGAAGAATCAATACCCAGATTAATTTGACAAAAGACGGAATCAATTCTAAAGTCTGAATCTTAGTCACACTTTCTTATTCTCATGCTGTAAGGCAGTTAAGCCCTCTAACCACACACAATCAAACTTTGCTATTTGACAAGAAAAACTCATTAAATCAGTTTACAGTACCTCCAGTGTGTTGGAGCCAGAAAGCTTTATGGCACTGTGTGTGTGTGTGTGTGTGTGTGTGTGTGTGTGTGTGTGTGTGTGTGTGAAAATAAAAGTTCCTTCCGGTTACTTTTCACACAAATATTATCTCACAAATCTGTGGGAAACAGTTGAACTTAAGTGTCATGCAGTCTTGTGCGTGAAGAGTGTGTGTGTGTGTGTGTGTGTGTGTGTGCGTGTGCATGTGTGTGAGAATGTTTTTACAGTAATAGTCTTGCTAGGACACAACAGGAAATGACAATGCCTGCATTGTAAATGATATCTTATTAAAGGAACTACGTACGATCTTGTCTGCCACTGCCAGTATCTTTAACCAAAAAAATGCTTCATAGGCCACAAACACACACACACACACACACACACACACACACACACACACACAAACAAAACACGCACGCACGCACTTACATGCACTAAAGGCCAGCCCGGCAATGACCACAAAGAACAGAGGAGCTCGTATACACACAGAGGGAGTGTGATTATCTGCTTAGAATACAAATACTCCACTATATATTTACAAAGATTAAAGTAGTTTGCTGCTGCTGTATATTATGGCCCTTTTCCACTGCCGGTACCAGCTCAACTCATCCCGCCTCACCTCGACTCTACTCGCATTGGGAGATTTCCCACTGCCGGTACCAGCTCATCATCAGTTGAGGAAGTGCAGATTGTTCTCGGTTGTTGGCGGCATAATCAATGTTATCTACTGAGAGCTGGACAGGGCAATTCACGTAAAGTGAAGGTTGGCTGAGATGTGTATGACCTGTTGGCTGCACAAGCATGTTCCAAAATAAAAAATAAAAAGGACTACCGATCAGGATAGGATTGGTTCAAACAGCATCGTCGCTATGGCGACCAGGTACAACTGATTAGGTATTATCTGTGTGGAAAAAGACCCGTGCCGAGGCAAATAGAGTCGAGTAGAGCTGATACTATGCAATGTACAAGTTCCCTAAAGCGAGAAGAGGCGAGGCGAAGCGGGTAGAGTCGAGCTGGTACCAGCAGTGGAAAAGCACCATTAATGAAGACCCTACACAGGAACCCCACCCACACGGAAGTGTTTCTACGCTTCTACGACTGAACTGCTGCTGCAGTTTGAGAGACGCACAGGGAAACGGATCAGAGAGAATATTAAATCTCTATACGGACTCTACGTGCTAAACACACGATTCACTGTAACCTTAAAGTGAATTAAAGTCAAATAAGTAAAAGACGTGTAATTGAATAATCC
>JAODUE010016663.1:0-25292 GCA_027564755.1 Amblyopsis hoosieri
CTACTGTAACAATATGCCCCAGAATACAGCACTGTCTATGCTTGCCAGACATAATAGTCTAATACAAATGATAGCTAATTTAACCATTTTGCATGTATGAACTTAAACAATGCACTAATGCCTAGATGTTTTGGGGGGTATGACTATTTACCAGACATCCAGTGTATTTCATTTAGATCAACATGCCATAAGCAATTGATAACGTCATAAACAGATACACTAAGGATTTTGAGCAAATTATGAGCTTTTGATGGAAAAACATTGTGTTTTGCTGTTTGTACGACTTGTTTTGAGAAATGTACAAGCTGGTTTGCAACCTTTGAAACTGAATCGAAAAATTTACCAAAGCGACTGAGAAATATTGTAAAAAAGGGTGCAAACCTGATGTTGATTCAACATTGGAGTTCAACATTGATTCAATTATGTTAACGTTGATGCCGCAATGTTGATTCAACATAGATTCAATAATTGTTGGCTATCTGGGAATGAATGGGTCAATTGAATTTAGATTTGGCAAAACGGCAGAAAGCCTACTATTGCACTGATGCACTAGTAGGCTATACTGATGCATTTATCTTTTAAATCCCAATATCTAATTTTAGCTATCAAGCTATCTTTCAAAACGGGTGTGTTGAATAAGATACAGTACTTCAGTACAAGGTTGTGTTTCATTTCCAAGTCTTCAAATTCAAGTTTGAAAGTTTCTCTCCTATGAACTCATGTATTATAGGTCCTGCTCACACTCAACAAGGTCAGTTGTAAGCTAACGTAAACTTTTTATCTATTTTTATTTCACCTATATTTATCCCGGTAGGCTGGTTGAAAACCTATTCTCATTTGCAATGGTGACCTGGCCAAGATAAATCGTATCGTACCGTACATAATTGTGCAGAACAACATGCAGTTACACAAAATACAAAACAAACAGTTTTGTGCAATAATAGGCCAATTTAAATGATAGGTCAGTTGTGTGCAGATATTACCGCACAAAAGAGCATAAAGGACATGGCTACTGTAGGCAGTGGGCAAATGAAGGAGAGCTAACGTATACAGTGGACAATAGTGTAGACAGAAGTACTATAAAAGCAGCGAGGGGGATGACTGAGTTTCAAGGTTTTTTTTAATGCAGAGAACTGAAAGGAATGGTTTGGGGGGACCTGCTTGAGCATAAATCTGTGAGCAATACAGCAGGGATTTACCTAGCAAGGACTTGTTACTTTGTTGGTACCAGTGAGTAAGGTGCTGAGTGTGGAATGAGGGTCAGCCAACTAATGTGTAGAGATCACAGTGGTGGGTGTTATATGGAGCTCCGGATACATGGCACTTTGGTAGACCACATCAAATATTTTGAGTTAGTGGGTTAGAGGCAGTTAGTTAGAGTGAGTCAGAGTCATAGAAATAAACATGTTATGTCTATGGCTCTGGAGTGAGTTAGAGGCAGTTCTTTAGATGATATCACTAAAATCAAGAATTGCTACAATACTCGGTTACCAAGGAAAGTTTGGCAGCATGAGTGAAGGAGGCCCTATTACAGAAAAGGAAACCAATCCTGTATTTAATTTTTGATTAGAGGCGGTTTATGTGGGGCTAGAAGGAGAGTGAACTATCTAACCCAAAGGTCTTCAATGGGGTCCGGGACCCCTAGGGGGTACTCAGAGGTAGTGCAGGGGTTCCCCCAATTAATTTGATCTCCTTTCTTCCAAATGAAAAAACATTTATAAATATGTAAATCATTATGTTAATGGCTTAGTCTATCCTTCCAACTTCATCTGTTTATCCGGAGTCGGGTCGCGGGTGCAGCAGCTCTCCAGGGGACCCCAAACTTCCCATTCCCCGAGCCACATTAGCAAGCTCTGACTGGGGGATCCCGAGGCGTTCAAAGGCCAGTGTGGTGATATAATCTCTCCACCTACTCCTGGGTCTTTCCCGAGGCCTCCTCCCAGCTGGACGTGCCTGGAACACCTCCCAAGGGAGGTACCCAGGGTGCATAATTTACCAGATGCCCGTACCACCTCAACTGGCTCCTTTCGACACAAAGGATCAGCAGCTCAACTCCGAGTTCCTCACGGATAGCCGAGCTTCTTTTATGTCAATGAACATTGCCATCATTGTCATTGCCATCAGAATGTCAAGTCATTGTGTGTTGACAAACACGTTGCTCAGTTGTGTCAAAATGCTTAGTCGAGTTGTCAATATAAAACTGCATTCTGTTGGTATTGTCTGATGTACACTATGGCTACATTTTTCATTACAATTTTTTACAATTACAATATTGAAAATGTACTGTACTTTTGGACTGTCAACAAATTATAAAGTAATTGTGATTCAGAAAGAAAACACACAAAACTATTTCATAGCAGAAAACAAAAGACAGTTTTTCTTGCTTTGGTAAATTTTTCGACTAAGTTTTACTGTAATAATTGCAAGCCAGCTTGTTCCAGTAATTTCTCGAAACTATTCATACAAACATAACACAAAGTATTACAGTACTGTATCTGCAAAAGCAAAACTGAGAGCAGTTTATCAATTCAGGACACATTTGCATAATAGTCTAATACAAATGATAGCTTCTTTAACCATTTTGCATGTAAGGACTTAAACAATGCGAACGAATGCCTAGATGTTTTGGTGGGTATTCAACAGACATCCAGTGTATTTCATTTTGATCAACATGCCATAAGCAATTGGTAATGTAGGAAACAGCAGACAATTGTACTGTACATAACCATTTGCATGAATGTGCACAAGCATTTGCAATGTGTTTCTAAAACAATGAGAAATTGCCTTTATGATGTGCACAATTGAATTGATAACGTGGAAGATGAACAAGTAGTTTTGAGAATTTCAATTCTGATCTGAGAACTGTACCAACGCGAATGAGAAATACTGTAATCCCGCTTTATAGCACTGCATAGCACAAAGGGAAAAATATACAGACAACAGTATACCCCAGACCTACAGCACTGTCTGCTTGCCAATTAAAGGTTTGATATTTTAGAGATCTAGTTCTCTATCTAACTTGTTAATCATTGGTTGATCTGGTTGATCTACCACCTCACATATTTCCCATCAAAGGTGAAAGTCAAGGTTCACTGTAGAGCAGCTTATCAATTCAGGACACATTTACATAATAGTCTAATACAAATGATAGCTCATTCAACAATTTAGCATGTAATGACTTAAACAATAAACTAATGCCTAGATGATTTGGGCGGTAATACAAATCAACACAGCGCTAGTACAATATATTTTGATCAACATGCCATAAGCAATTGATAATGTTGGAAACTGCAGACAATTGTACATAACCATTTGCCTGAATGTGCAAAAGCATTTTCAAACAATGAGAAATTGCCTTTATGATGTGCAGAAGTGACTTGTTGATGGAGGTGGAGGTTGAACATGTAGTTTTGAGATTTTCAATTCTGATCTGAGAAATGTACCAAAGCGACTGAGATATACTGTAACCCTTCACATTCCAACACAAATTGAATAGACAGGAGATAATAGAATATTTAGTCAGAAACATTGTATTTAGATAATTGTCAATTTATTAAATTAAAACAGATTATTTTGTGAATAGGCCTAGAGGGCCCTGACGGTTCCCCACTGCCAGAATGCGTGAAATTAAGTGTTTGATGCTCAAAATGTCCTGGGGAAAGACCCCCACTTAATGTGTCTCCCCTTCTCCTGCTCTAGAGGTAGGGAGCAGAGCAGTATGGTTTTGTGGTTCACTTAAAAAATCTTGCTATTTTTTCTTAATTTATATCTACTGTATCTGACATTGCTCTCAAATTCTACCTACCTCAGCTTTAAATATTGGTCATATAATTAGAAAGTAACACATTTTATTGATTTGACTGTTCTCTGTACTGGCACTGCAATTGTGGAACGTTTTCAGCCACAGTCAGGACAGCTGAAACAGAAAGTCCCACCTCTTCACAATCCACCTTTGACTAGTGACCTTTCTACCTCAGCATTGACAGGATTTTATCTTCTTTCTATTTTATCTTTTTTTTATCCTTCTTGCTCTTAGGAAATACATACTTGCTTTGTATAAAAAACGTCTAAATGCTGACATTTTTAAAGGTACTACTGTGTGAGGACATTCTTACTGTAATATTATGACAAATAATACGAGGCCCATCACGCTATTAAACATGTGTATATGTTTATCCAAGGCAGATTTAAACATTATAATAACAATAGTAGCCTTACTCGTGCCATTGTTTTTATATTTGCATCAGAATATGATGATCTTAGGGTACTGTTTAATTAAATATGTGACTTGAATTTGACCTTTTATACTTCAACAAATATATTTAGTTATAAATGTGAATGATAATGTACTGAAATCAGGATTGTGAAGCTTCAGTGCTGATTCCGAATAACATAATGTGTAAATACTATACATTTCTTGTGCAGATAATATTATTTGTTATGTTTGTAACAATAGTTTAACAATAGTAAACAACTATTTAGTCAACCAAATTAGCTTTACACCATGATTTCATCAGACAGCGCAGGGAAAAACATTTATTAATGAGTCCCTTTGAAACACAGTAAATTATGTGTTATTAACTGTCTCACATTGTAATTAATCTCTGGACAATTCTTTAACCTCTTGTTGATAATGATACTGTTTGTTGTTTGCTCATTTATGATATTTTACAATAACACCCAATAATATATGAGGTCACCACAGTTCAAATTCCATGAACAAAATGTTATGTTTTATTATTATTTAGTCTAGTAGTTTATTTAAGCAACTATTTAACACATTAATTCCAAATTTCTCTGGCCACTGTGCTGAACTTCAGATGAAAAATCTGAGAAGTATATAGATAGACAGACAGATAGATAGATAGATATAGATAGATAGATAGATAGATAGATAGACAGTCAGACATTAATGTAACCATCCCAAGTGGTCACAGGATGGCTTTCTGGGGGGAAATCAGACACTAAATGAGCAGTCAGGGCAGGCTCACCCATGTGTAATGGACATGTGGACTCTTGAGTTCTTAATTAATTTGAGACACGTGTTACTCCTTGGGAAGGGCAGGTAAAGGTATAGCATGGATATACGGACACTACATTGTCAAAGATATGTGTGTGGACACCCCTTGGGTTTGAATATTTCAGCTACATCTAAAAGGTGCCTAAAATCAAGTGTGCAACCACTGTATGTAAAATCATTAGACAAACATTTTCAGTGAAATCGTGGCCTTTCCAACAAATCAGTTTCTCGATACCCGTCTAAGTTATAGTATTTCTCATTCACTTTGGTACATTTCTCAGATCAGAATTTACATTCTTAAAACTAAGTGTTCAACCTCCACATCATCAAGTTACTTGTGTGCATCATAATGGACATTTCTCATTGTTTTGGAACAAATTGCAGATGTTTTTGCACATTCATGCACATGGTTATGTACAATTGTCTGCTGTTTCTTACATTATCAATTGCTTATGGCATGTTGATCTAAATGAAATACACTGGATGTCTGTTGAATAGTCATACTCCCCAAAACATCTAGGCCTTAGTTCATTGTTTAAGTCCATACATGCAAAATGGTTAAACGAGCTATCACATGAATGAATCACAATGACATTATAATTTGTTGACAGACCAAAAGTACAGAACATTTTCTATATTGTAATTGTCATAAAAAATGTAGCCATAGTGTATAGCAATAGCAAAATAATGTAGTTTTATATTGACAACACGACGAAGCATTTTGACAAAACTGAGCAATGTGTTTGTCAACAATGACACAATGACTTGACATTCTGATGGCAACGACATGTTCATTGATGTAAAAATGTGCAATTGAGAGTTAGACTAAGGATTTTGAGCAAGTTATGAGCTTTTGATGGAAATACATTGTGTTTTGCTGTTTGTACGAATAGTTTTTTGAGAAATGTACACGCTGGTTTGCAACTGTTGAATGAATCGAAAAATGTACCTAAGCGACTGAGAAATACTTTAATATGTTTGAAAGGAAGGTGCCAACTGCCAAGTAGGCGCTGGTTGGGACTGAGATACATTGTTTTTTTTAAAATAATAATTTAGTATAAAATATCTGCTTCCCAGCACATGAAATAGGTCTATGTATAACATCGAGAATAAGTGTGTGGGTCTATGGGTGTGTGTGTGTGTGTATTGGTGGATATGTTGTTTCTTGTTACATTCACGTCTTTGCTGTAGCTCACAAATATGTTTATTTGTCTCTTGAGATTATCAACTATTAGATCTATGCTCTTTTAAAAAGTAAATAAGTCAATCACTATATAGTATTACCTAATGTTGCTTTCCTTACATCTATACATCATAAATGTATGCCATCTCATCCTGATATGAACAACATATTCAACATTCTATTCGATAATACTACCTTACAACATAACATTTATTAAATTCCCCCTTTTTTACATTACATCACTTCAATCAGTCTTTTAGGTTTCACTATTAGTCTTTTTGGACAGTCTCTCTTTGTAACTTCACCCTCTGTGTTTTTCACTCTCTCAACCCAGTTATTTATGTCTGGCACTTCTGATTGCTCACTTTGATGAGGGATAGCCGTGTCATTTGTGTCACTGTCCATAATTTGGATTTCTTTCTGCGGCACTTTCAGTAGCTGCCTTCTGTTTCATTTCCCGTGCTCATATGACCTGGGTGTTCTTTTGCCAATGGTCCCCACTGTCCCTCAAGTCTCACCCATACTATTTTGTCCTGTTCAAGTGGGCTCAGTGGCTTGGCTATTTTGTTGTAGGATTCTGTCTCACCTTTGAAGAGCGTAGCACACTCTTTTCCATCTGATGTTGTGGAGCATTTACCTATGCTAAACAGGAGCAACGGGCTTTCAATTTACGAAGACATTGGGATTCATCATTCTAAGAACGCACCTGTGAACAATTCTGCTATTGAAGAAGACGTTGTGAATCAGACATATACTATTATTAGGATTTTTCTTAAGAACAAATTTAAGAAGAAACTTAGGAGGATATTGGTGAATGAGGCCCTTTGTTCTTATCTTTCTTTTCATGAGCATTTCTGCAGGTGCAAGTCCATTCTCTCGTGGTGATACTCTGTAGTTAAGTATTGCCAGGTATGGGTCTTCCTTTGTTTCATTGGTTTTCTTTAGGATGCATCTCACTATTTGTACTCCTTTGTCTGCTAACCTGTTGGATTGTGGGTAGAGAAGGTTTGATGTTTTGTGTTCATATCCACAGCGTTCATCAAATTCTTTAAAACATTGGCTGCTGAATTTTGATCCCTTATCACTTATTACTGTTTTTGAAAACCTGTGGCGTGCAGATGTGCTTGACAGTGACGCAAATTCTGTATAATTTGAATGTGACGATATGGCTTATCAAACTTTACTTCACCATGTGTGTGTATCTGTTCCATCACCCTCTTTAGTCTTACATCTTTCCTTGTTTATTTTGCTAATTCAGCAGTATTTTTCACATGAATATGAACTTCTTCTTCTGTAGTGCTTTGTCGTTGTATAAGCTAGCCCTACTTAATGTGTCGGCTACTATTAGATGTTTGCCAGGCTTAAACTCAAATGTCAGGTAATCTTTTTGGAGTCTCAGCATTAAATGCTGCATGCGCGGTGGCACATCACCAGTGGTTTCTGTGAGATGGCTATAAGTGCCTTATGGTCTGTCTCAAGTATCACTGACCTTCCGTATACATATTTATGACATTTGTCACATCCAAATACAGCACCTAATGTTTATTTTTCTATTTGTGCATAGTTTCTTTCTGCATCTGTCATAGTGCGTGAATCATACGCGACTGGGTACCATTCTGTGTCATGCTTTTGAAGTAGCACAGGCCTGCTTTTGATGCATCTGTGGATACTTTCAATGCCTTCTCTTGGTCATAGAACCAGTTCTTTGGTTAAGCTGTTCTTTAGCCACTCCCACTCTTGTTCATGCTTTGACTTCCACTGCCACACTGAGTCTGTTTCCAACAAGCTTCTTAACACTTCTGTTTGCTGATAGACATTGAACAAACTTCCCTAAGTAGTTAACTAGCCCCAAGGCTCTATGAAGGTATTTTTAATCTTTTGGCACTGACATTTCTGTAATTGCTCGGATCTTTCGGGATCAGGTTGCACCCCAGTCTCTGAGTGTCTCTCCCAGGTAAGTAATTTCTCTCGCCCCAAATTGGCACTTATTTTTGTTCAATTTCAGACCTGACTTTTTTGCTTGATTGAAGACTCTCCTCAGTCTTTGGTCGTGCTCTTCTTGTGTGCGGCCCCAGACTACCACATCATCTATGAATACGCCTACACCTTCCATTCCATCCAAGAGTTGCTGCACAGTTTTGTGGAATTACTTCGGGGGCCGAACTTATTCCAAATGGTAACAGTAGGAAACAATGTCTCCCGAATGGTGTATTGAATGTATATAGTACATGTACATAGTACATAGCACTTTCTTCTGCCAGCACTAGTTGGTAGAATCCAGAGGAGGCATTTAGTTTGGAGAAATATCATGCTCCATTCATTGCACTGGTTATATCTGCTCTGTAGTGTAGTGTAGTACTCCCATTGGATCGCTTTATTTAAGTCCTTTGGATCTATGCACATTCTTAAGTCTCCATCTGGTTTCTTTAATATGACTAAGGAGTTTACCCATTCTGTGGGCTCTTCTATTTTCTTTATGACTCCTTCTTCTATAAGAAAATCCATCTTTGCTTTTAATCTAATCTTTAGTGCAACAGGTACTTTGCTAGCAGGGTGTATAACTGGTACTGCATTTTCTTTCAGCTTTATTTTATGTTACCAAGGTAAGCGGCCTATTCCTTTGAACACTGTGTGTAGTCCTCTTTAAAGTAGGCTCTTTGTTCTCTTTCTGTCCATGTGAAGCCACATTTTCTTTATTTATAACATGGATTATTTGTATCAGACCCAGCCTTTCGCATGTTTATAAGCCCAATATAGCTTGCCTATCTCCCTCTACCAGTACAAACAGGCCATTCACTTTTTCTTAACACTTGATAGACTAGGAATGGGTATAGGATTGTCATCATATGTCCTCAGATTTATCTTTTTGTTATGTACCTTGGGCTTTATTTTCAGTCTGTGATAATCTTTCATGGGCAATATGTTCACTTGGGCTCCTGCGTCCAGTTTTAGTGTAACATCCATACCATTCATTTCTAATTTTGCTATCCATTCATCCTTTGAAGGTATTTGTTCTTCTATTGAGTCCACAAAGAACGGTGTATCTTCTTCCTCACTGTCACTTAGCTTATCCACGATCTGCACTTTTATCTTGGAGAAACAGCATTTAGCATAGTGATTCTCCCCCCACATTTTCTGCAGTCTTTTGCAAAAGATGGACACTGTTTCGGTGCATGCTTGTTACCACACCTTTCGCAGCACCTGCTATCTCTTCTCAGCTACGGCTCTTTTTCCTTTGCTGTCGCCCTCTTTTTGGCACGCTGTACTCTGTCAACTTTAGCAGCAGTCTCTCCCTCGCTATTAAATGTCTTTATTTGTGCTATTGCACTCTCTGATGCTTGGCAAATTCTTACAGCCTTTTCTAGCGTAAGATCAGTTTCCTTCAAGAAATGCATCCTTACTTTTTTGTCTTGTACTCCAATATCTATCTGATCCCTTATGCCTTCTGTTTTATACATGTATAATTAAATTGTTTTCTGAGTTACACATAATGATATGTATACGTAACACAACCGCTCATACAGTACTATAGTGATGGTAGAAATCCAAAGGTGTTATTTCATTATTTTGTGATTTTATTTTTAAATAACACATTATTCTCAGTGTAAATGGAATAAGGGAATTATTTTTATTCTATGTATACATATGTATACGTAACACGGCCGCTCATACAGTACCATAGTGATGGTAGAAATCCAAAGTTGTTATTTCTTTATTTCTTTATTTTGTGATTTTCTTTTTAAATAAACCATTATTCTCAGTGTAAATGGAATAAGGGAATTATTTTTATTCTTTACTAATGTATGAAATGGTGAAAATTAACGTAGAAAAAAGAAAGGGGTTGGATAAGAAATAATATGAGTTTTAATACTGTTGCAATCATACACTGTAACTCAGAAGATTAATATTTACAGTGTTAATAACAGTGGATTGGAGTTAAGACACGTGGCAGCTGTGTATAAAGGCTCTTGAATGCAATACCAACAACAGATTAGGCTGACAATCCAAACCCAAACAACTGTCTCAAAGTTTCCGGTTCTAAATATAGCTGTGTGGGAGATTGGTGAAAATGTAAAAACAGTGTCAAATGTAGGCCTATATACTGCAGTTTAGAAAATGACAGCATGAGCAAAATGCATTAAATATTTAAATAGGACAAATTAGGATCCAATTTACTGTAATTTGTAATGTTGTATTATTGCAGATTTCATATTATTAAACATACATATCCAGTTTTCTTCATAATTTTGTACATATTTTTACATGACAGAATTCTCCTACAAGTTCAGACATAAGAACACCCCACCAGGTCAATATTTTGAGTTAGGCTGACCTAAATTACAAATTTCTCACTTACTCAAAATTTATCTCGGGAAAATGCTCAAGTAAGATAACTGAAATGAAGTCTTGGTTCTCCATAGTTTTATCTTGCATAAACAGATTACCAGACTCACACTACAGCAGTTAAACCACCCAACAAACAGTGTTTGGAAGTAACTGATTACATGTAATCAGTTACTTGTAACTAATTACAAAAAAACTGTAACTGTAATCCATTAGTTACCAGATAAAATAGTGGACAACTTTCAAATATAATATGTAAGTTTGCAGAAGAAAAATGCATAAAAGAACTGTCTGTTCTCATATTAACCTTTCGTTAATGTCAATCAATAATTGAAATTATGTTTTACTTTAATATGATCCCCTGAGCAACATAAACAGTCACAAAAATATGAAGATTTGGCGCCGCCAACACAGTAAATTGCTTTGGATGGCATTTAAAAGAACAGTGTTTAGGCGTGAAGTAATCTAAAAGTAATGGAAAGTAATCAGATTATGTTACTACATTTAGATAATCCGAAAATCACGTTACCGATTATAATTTTAGTCTGGTAACTAGTAACTGTAACAGACTACATTTAAAAAGTAACCTACCCAACCCTGCCAACAAATTACATAGGTCTACTGAAGCGCACCGCTGTCAGATAGTGCTAGCAAAATAAAACAACTAACAAACAATCATATTCTACAGCAAGAGAAACATGCTGTACAGTAGCCTATATTTATGTAGGCATACATAGTCACCATACAGTAGCTATAAATTATTATGCAATTGTGAAAAAAGTGGAAATCCACTAGGGGGCACTGTGGAGCTTTGCTGCAAGTAGTCTATCTAATCCGTTTTAGTGTGCCGATTGCCAAGGTATGGCATACAGTAGGTCTAAAAAATTCTATCTGCAGGCATGTCACATTCATATCGTAATTACAGTTTGGATTATATTGAATGTACATATTGTGTTGTAAACGTGTAGATCTAGTTAGGAACAAATTTATTAACATTGTGTTGGAAACGTGTAGATCTAGTTAGAAACATTAGGCTATCTTAGAATTCGTGTTAAGGTATTCTGAAGGAACCTTCTTTTTGTTTGAGACAAATATGACAACAATCACAAGATAAGTAATCACAATAATCACAACAAATTACCTGTTGTATTAATTATAAATGCTACCAATTGGTATATGTCACCATTGGTTATTGTGTCATCCTAGGCCATATTGTACGGCTATCGTAATTATAAAATATTGCAAGCCTATATAGCAAAATACACATAGTGCACGGATTTAACACCAGGACAGCTCCCTCGTCTTGTCTACACACAGTGCACTAAAGCCTTATGACGTCTATGTCTGCGCACGCCGGTCTGCGCGCCTCTTCAGGACCAGCATAGAAATAACGGAATGATAAGATTACTCTACTTGCTTGCTCTTCCGGGGTATATGCAAGCTAAATGCATACCCTCTCGTCTTTCTCACACAAACATAGGATTTTTGGCCCAGCATTTGGAATCTTCTATTTGATGGAAATAACGTACCGGTACAGAAATATTATAGGCCTAATGTTTTTGGTCGAGACTTTGCTGACCCAACTGGATGATGCCCACAATTAGAAATCCATCTATTTCATCTAAATGTATGTAGATATGTAATCATAAAATTTTTACTCGCCAAAATTAGGCTATTATAATATTCTGAACCCATAGCACATTGGGTATAGTTATATCCCATTGTTCATTTAAGATTTTCTTCATGATTCATTAGTGCCTACCATCATAGAATAATTATGTTGATAATGATGATGATTATTGTTATTGTTATTATGATACAATATTGTTAATCCAAGCACACATACAGTAGATTGTGTTTTACATACTGTACAGGTAGGCCACATTGTGTAAATGTTTAGACTTCAGGGGAATAATGTTGCTGCATATACTATATAAACAGGAATAGCAACATCAGTTGCTTTACCTGATTGGCAGGTAGTTCTCTGTGTACATGACAAATTACATCAGTGTGCCCTAATGCTACATACAGGCATGTCTGTTTATATCTCTAGACATTTTCCCTACAATAAAATCAGTATATAGATATTCCATTGCATCTGTTTTTATATGTATACAAATATAGATATTCCTTTGAGGTCAGTGTCTTCATGAACAGAAAATTATGTAAATGTTGCAGCCCACCATGCTTCAAGGCGGACACCTGTTGATGCACGAGAGGCCCCTGGTCATTAGACTATCCTTCAGTGCATGTGTGTTGGGGACCGTCAGCCTGCCAATGCTTGGCCTGACAACTTGTGTCTTCATATCGTCCATCTTCCATTTTGAGGACTCAACTGGTACACATTGTCAGGTGAGGTGCTGTCTTCTCTGTATCTCTGGTTCTTCTCCCATAGAATTCCATTCTGACTTGTCCAAGTGGCCTGTCTCTTCTGTAATGTTTCTGACAATACCATGTCTTCTTTGTAGGTACCTAATTACCTTCCGTCCATTAGTGCCTCCATTAGCCTTAGCCCAGAGTGCCATATCTGGCGTTTCTGCATTGGAGTGCATTCAGCGCCACGGTTCCTGGTGGCTTTTACATACTTTCAATTTTACAAGGGACGCTTTGGCTCCAGGTTCCCAGAGAGTTCGCTCAGCTGCCTGAATCTCACTTTTTCCATTTTGGAGATTTCTGGACTTCTGCTCCTCACTTATGTTTCATCCAGTGAGACATACTGTAAGTTGTTTTAAACGGTCTATAATGCCATTGAAATCTATCATACTGTATAACTATAACAAATGACCTAATATGTAAAATATTGTTTCCTGCTTTTTTAAATCCAGTTATACACAAGGAAGGCTTTGCCCTATTCATTGTCAGCTCGATCATATACATGGTGATAACATGCCGGTTATGGAGAGTAATTAATAGCTATTCTCTAAATCCTGAGGTAAGAAATCTATTGAAACTGCATTTCAATCTGGTGCGTTCTGTGTCTCCTAATTAGCTTTTTAGCATTTTACATGACATTTATTATTTTTAGAATTTACAAGTTAATCTGTTCTTGTACATTTAGGAGATGTGCTTTTAGAATATGACTCATACTCTTCACACTCCAATTTTGACTGTACACACACAGTTAACAATAATTAGTAATCAAGAATTAAAATAAACATCCAACAAGATTACAATAAAAATATAATACGAATTCCAAAGCATCTCCATTGGGAGAATGCGTGTTTTAATCCTAATTAAGAAGGTATACAGTGTCAATTCTCTCATAATTCATATCTTTCAGGATACAAAGTCTTACTTCTGGAAAGTACGTATTTTATTTCTCAACATAACCTTCTGTGCATTTGCTGGATACTTCTACTGGAAGCACAACATGTACTGTGAACCGGGAAGTAAGTTAATTGAGTTAAGTTAACTCACAGGCTATGTCAGAGTCAGCAAAACATAGACAAGGCTTGTGCTATGGACTCATTGCACTTCTCTTTTTTTCCCCTGATTTTTACAGGTTACTCGTTTTTTGCCTTGTTTGAGTATTTGGTGGTTCTCTCCAACATGGCTTTCCACCTAACAGCACTGTGGGACTTTAAGAGCCAGGAAGTCATGGTGATTTCACCTTCTGAGGAAAAATACTTCTGATCTATACATTTGAGGATTGGGTATGGATGTCAAACCTCCTTGAGATGAAGAATGGAAATAGATTTTTGTTTCACTATCCATACTGTATGATTACATAAACGTTTTAAAGTCTCACAAAGTGAGTGTTCTCGTGTCTAACATTATTATGATAAATTATTCAATTTTAAATATGTAACATTTGTGTGCGAAAATAAAGTCACATGTGCTTTTATTTAGCCTACATAATTCTCTCTAGTATTTCCTTTTTAGCTGATATTATCCTAAGCAATTTACTGTGAGTAGTTTACACATTACAAGTAGGCTACTTATCCTATTAGCCTGCATTTTTACTGTTTACAGTATATTTTACTTTAATTGTAGGCTATTATTGTAAATGCAATAAGGAAAAATCCAAATGGAGAAAGCCAGAATGCCAGAGTCACCCTCTGTAAGATTAAATTGGTGATTGCTATATTTGCATTGAGTTACTGTAGGTTGCATGTACATAGCCTTCAGTTACTGTTTCACTAAATACAAAGAACAAATCAAGGGCTCAAGGGATCTTGAGTCAGCCCATGAAAACTGTGTTTTCACACAAAGTTAAATCCACCTAGGTGAACTAATTGGCCTGGTTTAAATATATTTTCCAGTAAAATCACTTCATTCTCACACCTAGCCAGCCTACTGCATCAAACTGCATTACCGCATTTACCCTCCAGGTGGAAGTCTTGGGCTTTTTACGTGCGTCCATATCAGACTACATCCTCGTCTATAGGGGCAGCATTTCTGACTTTGCCAAAAAATTTATGTTTTAGAAGAAAAAAAAATGCCGCCCCCCCCCCCCCTCCCTCCCTTGCTTCACATTCTGCAGCTTTCTCGCGTCTCTATTCGGGAGTGATAACCGAGAGCTGGTGAGGTGGAGCAGTGGTGGTTTTGACTCCAAAGGGGCCAGTCAGCTGCTGCAATGTTAAAACGGAGCTGAGACGACGGATCTCTTGGTTCGGATATATGACAAGTAACTTGATTTTGATTATTTAGATAACGTTGTGTCTAATAGCGTTATTACGCAAACAGTGCATTGGCCATTATCTGCAGCCGCAGTGTTGAACAGTACGGTACGGTACCGTGTATGACTCGTGACGGCGTCTTCCTAGTTTAGCTAAGGAACTCTACGGTACCTTATGGTACGGTAGCTAGGACTGGCTAGTTGGCAACACACCACTGCACTATCGATTTTAAAGCTTTACTAACGCATCTCACATAACACGTCAACTACTTACTACGAAATTATTATCTTACTCTCCTATCCCATAACCGTGTAGCTAATGCTAACTGCCAGGGCTGTCATCAGCTGTCAACAGGAATCTCGTGTTCCATTTAGGTAATTTGCAATATTGCGTTTAATGTTTAAAGTAAGTACGGTACAGTAGTATGGTGTCCGAGTTTTTGGTGGTTGTAATAACGCAATATTGGACTAGCTATTTAGCAAACGCAACTCTAGTTTGTAGCAACTAGCATTGATGACGGTGAACCAGATAATCAGGAAGAGCAGCTGCATTTTGACATACCGGTACCGTATTGTATAATCAATAAACTCTTCTTCCTCTTTTCCAGCAAATATTAAGTTATGGAGGTCAGCAAATTGGTGACCCTTTGGATATTTTGCTTGTGTCTTCTGGGAAAAAGTTTGACAGACAAAACGAGTCCAAATATTTTGGACAACCTGCATGTTGATAATGTAATATCAGGTGAGTAATTTAATAATTAGCTACCGGTACTGCTGTTGAATACAATTTATTTGAAGGTTGAGCCTATTGACCCACTGAGCAGACTATTGCTACCATTATTAAATGCCATATCTGTGAAATTGTGTTGCTCTAAATGTAGCCATGCTGAGAATAGTCAGGCACACATTCTCCATTAATCCTTGTGCTCTAACATGGATTGTGGCCTCAGTAAAACAAAATTATACTACCTACATTGAGGTATAAGAGATAATGAGTTGAGAGCACAGTTGGCTAGATTTCAAATTTATATCTTTACAATAAGTTAATTAACATAGACATTTTAAACTAAATGTAGTCTAGCAGTATATAATACTTTTATCATGATTGATAATTAGGATACAGCTACACTTGTAGGGTGACCACAAGACAAGCAGCATAGTGCAAGTGCAACACTGCTTACTTATACAATATATACTCATGTGTAGCCTACTTGTTAACTCACTGCCTTGGTTGTCACAGATTGTGTTCCCAATGCTATGTTTAAACAAGATGGCTATTGACACATTGTCTGTTCATTTTGAACAGATGACACACTCCAAATACAGCTCTTTCACAAGCTGTGTAGCGTGTGCTGTGAATGCACCTCTAACTGTGCCTTCCAAACTTTTTACAGTGTGTGCTACCCACCTTGATTCGAGCATACAACTCATGTAACTTGAGCTTTTAAGGCAGGCTAGTATGTAAATATCTCCTCTCGTGTCTCTGGAAGTTTGCAAACCAAATGAGGTTATTGTGCTGCCGGTGTTGGGTCATAGGAAGATTGTCATTCTTTGATTTAGATTTATATTTTGTAGGTGGAGATCCTTTTATTTTGGTATAGTTTTTTTTTCTTTTCCTGCTACTTATACAGTTTAATTAACTAACTTATCTTTAAAAAAAAAGTGAGTTTGAGAGACAAAAAACAGCATGCATACACCACTGTAAGAAAGAGCTTAGGTCAACACAGATGAACTTTGAGCAAACGGCTATTGTTGGTTGTGGGAAGGGAACTTATGTGGCAGTCTGTACCTCAAGGCCAACCTGCAGCCAGATGACATGTGGTTCGATAAAACCGGAAACGCGATCAAAAGTTCTGTCAGTTAACTAGTAGGAAGTTGCATTGTGTTGTAAATGCTGGCCTACTGGAATAGAAGGTGTAAGTTATTTACAGCGAGGCTGTAGCAATGAGTGAGGGTGGATTTCAGTCTCGATTTGGTGACTTCCATTTTTCTTAATGTCGCCTTGTGCAGTTTGTGATTGTAAAGAAAGGGAAAATGTTCACATTAAAAGATAACAATCATCATTGCATTATTGTCATTATTTTTGAATGCAGCACAATATCAAACTTAGTCACTTGTAATATATTATAATTCTTATTAGGCCTAAACAGTGATCTAGTTCATGAGTATAAATTCTTTATTTTGCTCTGCCGGCACACATTTAGAATGAATGGTATGTACAGTAAGTCAAACTGTCCCAATAGCCAGTGTTGTTTTAAGGCTGTTAGTCTGCCTTAAATTCTGTAATATGGAACCATTAAAGGCAGGGTTAATTACGCTTGCTAGCTTTGAGCTCAAATCAAAACAATATCTTTTCGTATCGCTCATCTCACGCATTGAAACGCATTGTAAAGCATAGCATAGTACTACAACTTTGTTGTTGTGAGCAGTTTTTGTCACTTTATGTTCCTATTTATGGAGCCAGGGCTGTGTAGATGTGTCAAATAATTTTTTCAACATACACATAAGATAGCGAAATGTGAGAAGATATTTGGTGAATTTGACAATGCTTACCATTATGTTGCAATAGCTGACTACCTTTTAAGAAAGTTTATATATATATATATATCACAACTCAGAAAAAGGTTGCTAGCTAAACTTAAAAAATAGTTATATAAACTTAAATTTAGCTAGCAACCTTCCTCTCAGTTGATAAAAAGCAGACAGTTGGTAATCCTTACATATTTTGAGGACTGAAAAGGCACTTTGTATACGTGGGAGGAAGGCATAGGCCTTATCTTGTCTTTTACACTCACGTACTGTCATCCTTTTGTATAGCTGAATTCTGTGTAACCAGGAAATTAAATATCCCTTAAAGTAGGTTGAGAGTTGTGATTTTGTTAGTTGTTCTTGTTTGTTTATTTTATAGGTTGTCAAAATGTTTATATAAGATGAAATGACTTGTGTATAAATTCTGCTCTTTCTCACAACCTCTGTCACTTTTTGCTAAACAGGGCTTCTTCTTATTGGAAGTAGCAACATTATTTGTTTTGTTGCAAAGAGCGTCTAATCCCTATGGAGAAAGAGGTCAGATGGGCCACACTTGTTTCCTGACCATGACTGGGACTTTGAAGTCCCCTGGCATGTGATTGGTTCACAAGGGTAGTGAAAATGGGGTGAACTTCACTCACTGCTTGTGAGTCCCAAAGGGGCAAAGGTCTCCATTGATGGTCACGGTTTTCTGTATTGTTTCATATTATTGTACAATTTCCTGTAGACCAATACCTTATTTACACATAATCATAATCCCACCGTCTAGTATAGGTAAATGATGTGGCCCGGATCACATCTAATTATTGAAGTTGTGGCCACAGTTGAATGCTTTCTTCAGATTTTTAGAGTGGACCAGTATACACACGAATAATGGAGTTGATATTGACAAAAATGCTCTTAAGTGGCAGCCAAATTAACTTTGTTTGGTGATTTAAGCATATATAGTTCAAGCGTCATTTAAACCCCATTCAATGCAATTTGGTAACGCCCTATGTTGTGTTGTTTGCACAAATGTTAAAATTAATAGATTTTATGTAATTGATACATTAAAGCATGAAATTGGTATTAAAATAAGTAATACAATTTGATCAGAATACAAGATCTTGATTTGCGTTGATACATCAAATTATGGTAAAGATAAAAATGCATACATTTTTTAGATGGGCCATTGGAATGCCAGAGAGATGTCAAGGGAATGAGGGGGAAATTGAGAAAATAGATGTTAAGAAATGGAGAACTGAATGTAAAGTGACAGTGGATAAATAGTGGTAGTTAACTCAGACTGTATGAAAACTTGTCTGGAGCAAAACATAACTGTCAGACACAGACCGGAAGGAAGGCTGTGGGTTAACCGTGAGCAGGCCAGGGACACGTTGTCATTCAGATTTTGAGCCATCCCAGACATCCCAACATTTCATTATCGCTACTATAATGGAAGTCCTAAAATGTCAGATAACGCAAAGCTCTGCTTAATATACAAACCTGGCTGCCCGGCCATTTCTGTCCTGCATTTAAGTTATTTCACTCTAATTTTGGTTCCGAGTACAAAGTATGGTTTCTAAACAAAGTTTAAAAAAAAAATAATGTTTTTCCTCCTTTTAAATTTTATAACAAATTTGAAACAAGTATGTCTGTCTGCTTCTATTGCAATCTTTGGCACCCAAAGTATGTTGCTTGCATATTTACGATTAGGCCTATGTCCGTCTAAGGGGAAGCTCTGGAAAAACGTAATGGATTGGATCCCATTCCCAGCTCACAAAGAAAACTGACATGAATGCTAAAGTAAATGGCAAATAAGGGTAATTTATTGCCAAAAACAATAAATCAAATTAAAATAATATAAAGTCAAATCACTTATATTTATGTAGCACTGCACATTTAAAGAGAAGTTGACCCAAAGTGCTTTCCAGTCATGGCAGTTGATTACCCACACAAGTATAAATGAATAAGAAGTGTAAAGATAAAAGATAAAACAAAGGATAATAATATTTTAATGGAAACGGAATAATACAAATGGATTAAAACAAAATGAGAGGACAAATAAGTGTTAAAATACTCAGACATTTATTTTATTAAGCTCTGGTTCTTGGATGTGACTTGTGTGTATTTTATTAAGTGTTTTCCACAACAGAACTCTGTCGCATTGACAAGCCACTATGCCTGGATGAGAATGCCATCCTCAGCTTTGAGGCCATTCGCAGCATCCACAAGCAGATGGACGATGATGCAAATGGCAATGTAGATGTGGCAGAGACAGACGGGGTGAGTAGCACATCATACTGATTGGGTGGTGGTAAACTGTAGCGTCATTATACTGTAGCGTCATAGCGTCGTTTCTCAGTTTACACTGTCAGTGTCGTTCTTTGTCAACTGACCACCCTGGTTAAGCTGCTCAAGACTATAAAGAAGTGACTTTGTCTTTTAACTTCCACTTGGTTAAGTGGGGAATTGGTCCTGCAGTTTAATGTTCATGCTTCAGTACTCTTGTGGTGTGTTTTTAAACCTTGAGTTGAGACACCCTCATAGTTATTAAATGTAGCAAGATTTGCCTTATTATAAAGCTAAAAGCTAGTTTTCACAATGTTTTATTTTTGTCATTTTGCAGTGTGGCTCTAGCTGCAAACAGTCTATAGCCATTTAAATTTGCTCTGAGCTGTATCCTAGGCAGTAGTGTGGCCTTCAGATCTACTGTGGAGCCACATGGTTATTCAGTTGTGTCAGTGGTTAACGCTATCGTGAAGAGATCCCTAAGGTTACAAATAATAAACGTATCTTAAGAAGAGAGCACATCAGAACAATGGTCTTAGTCCCTTTGAGTTTCAGTGATTAAAAACTGAGGTATTGACTGCTACAGCAAGCAGGGATCTGTTCCAGGTCCTTTTTAGGACTTGTCATTAGCCTTGCCTAGATGTGTTATAGCAAATATGCAATGTCTGCTGAATATGTCTCCTAAGAGCCTCTTTCCACTCAGTACTGAAATGTTCCCATACCAAATATGTGAATTATCTGCCATTAATGTAGAGTTTTTATTTTATTTAAACAAAGGCTTTCCTTCTTTAACATAAGTGAGCTGTTAAAGGTATAGTCAGCTATTGTAAGCTAATACACATTTAGTTAAATTCACCAAATATCTCCTTGCATTCTGCTAGTTTACTGATCTCTGTGCGTGTTGAAAAAATAATCTGTTACGTCTATAAACAGCCCTGGCTCCTTAAATAGGAACATAAACAAAGTGGCGAACACCGCTCACATCAACAAAGCCTACGCTTTGCTTCACAGTGCGTTTTGATGTGTGAAGTTAGCAAGCGTTCTCGATAATGACTACTGGCTAAAGTTTGATGTCTGATGCGAACCATGTGAAACGGTCAGTGTTGGGCAAATTACTCTGGAATTGTAACATGTTACGTATTACTCCTTCAAAAAGTAATAATATACTTTACTTATTACTGGGTATTAAAAGTAATTAGTAACATTACTAGTTACATTAATATATTACTTTCACAATCACTACCCTGCCTCACCCCTTCTGAAAAATGACAACCTGTGTAGCCAGCTCATTTTAGAATTGAATCATTTTCATTGGAACAATAATGAATCTTGAGTCAACAATCAGCCAAAGTGAAAACATTGCAGCCTCTCAAAGCAGATGATTGGACAGGTCTGTTCAATTAGCCTACCCTAAATTTGTGATGAACCAATTATTTTGTTCTTGTAATGCAGTAACTATTAGTTACTTGGGTTAGTAATTGTAATAGTATTACGGTTTTGGAGATAGTAATTAGTTGCACTACTAGTTACTGAAAAAAGTTATAATATTAGAGTAACTAGTTACTGCTCAACACTGGAAATTGTACATTGACTGGTTAAGCAAAACACTTGTTGCAAGGTTACGAAGTGCAAGGGCAGTGAATATGTGGGACGTGTGTTTGTGGGGGAATTCCCCGGATATCAAATTTGGATAATTGGTGAACCCTATCCCCACTCAAACATGATGGAGGAATGCTTTTAGATATGATTTTAACTTTACTGATTACGTCACACAATTTATAGTGATGCAACTTTTTCGTTTAGCCTTTCGTAGCATCTTACAATGTTGTCACCATAATACTGTTGGGCCCCCAACTATGCTACGGTGGTATTATTTCAGCCTACGGTATTGTTATTCCTGAAGGAATTTCCGGAGGGGTTGGTTAGACCAGTGTTGTCACTGTCTTCACCAAAGTGTTCTGTGCATAAGTAGATAACTCATATTTGTCACTCAGGAGTCAGCAATGCTTTTTGTTTTGTAAAGGGAGGGTTTGGAGGAAATTAATCAACTTCCTGTGATGGTTTAATATGCTCAAGGCTGATAATATTTCTAACCAGTCCAGTCTTATACGTGCCTGTCATCCTGCAGTTTCTTAGGGAAGATTTGAACTACCATGATCCCAAAGCCAAGCACAACAGCTTCCATGGGGATGACCAGTTTATCAGCGTGGAGGACTTGTGGAATGCATGGAAGGGATCTGAAGGTATAATTCAGTTTTTGCATGCTAAAATCCAGTAATGACTGCACAAACAATCCTTTCCTGGGGCACATTTTTCCTCTTTATCTCTTGGCGTAATTTACTCTCAATTGTGTACCTATTTTCTTGTACATGGTGTTGCACTTTTATACGCCATGGCAAGACAGTAACAGTGAATGCCCACTTTTTGGGGGGCTCTGGTGCCGGAAGTCACATTCTAACTAATTCAGTCAGACTTAATTAGTGATCATATTGTGTATACACCATTATAATAGTATAATACAATAGTTTTTCATATTATTTATACTTGTAACATACACAATTGTACTTTTCAATGCTAGTAAATATACTCACTAGCTGACATGCCTTTTAAAACAGCTGGGTTTAAAACATTTACATGGTAACAAAGAGCACCGAACTCCGAAGCTCCAAATATAGCTTGCGAGATCAGGAAGGTATCACGAGGAAAGCCAGCTCCACCAATCAGACGTTGCTTTCACACTTTAGGATTGTCGGTACTGTAGTAGAATAAATCATGTTTATCTAAAAAAAAATATAAAACGCTTTATCATACGAACTTGTGGCTTCTACCAGAGCATATACTATTGATTCACAACCTCGTAGCTGCTTGGCTTGGTTCCAAGCTTATAACATTTTATATAAGGAGTCAATGGATAAAATCAATGGGGAAATTTACTTCCAGAGCCTCACTGTTACGCTGTATTGTCTTATATCGTGTAATTTATTCATTGTCGTATTTTTTCTGCTAACCGTCTTATCTGCCTGCTCTGGGGGAGAATATGCAGTGTTTTAGATGGAAATTGGATTCAAATAAGGCTGTCATTCTCACGACTGGCACAATGATGTTCTTTATGGCATCTGACAGTGGAGCATGGCAGTTTATCAGCGGATGTGCTGACAGCAAGCAGAGTGCAGACTCCCTATCAACTCAAGTCTGCTGGCTGAGTGGCACCATTGAATATGTCAACACAACATGCGCGCACACTGTACTAACACAAAGACCCATATCACTGCTGGCTTATCATTTTAAGAGCGGTGATCATAGCCACTGTGTTTCCTAGCACGCATAAGCTTTAGCACTCTCACTTTACACTTCCTTTTTTCTTTTGTCTGACTTATCCCGCATTGCAGCTTCTTGCCAGGGCTCAAGAGGTTCTCGGCAAAGAAACTGTCTGATGGCACAGCAGTGTGCAGCACACAGCACACAACGCAGGCAACCCACACTGTTGACTTTCTGCCAGAGCCTGTTTGGAGTGGGTCTCCCTTCCTGTTAGTTTTTTCTAGGAGCGGGCCAGCATGCGTATGTTATGATACGAGACACCTAGTCTGATTTAGCACCAAGGTACACATGCTACTTCAGATATTAAGTAGCTTCCCAGATGTCTGGCTGAAGGTTTACACACCAGGAAGTGCTATTTCCTGGCTGGATAGTGTAGGAGTCAGATAAGCAAAGTGCTTGTATGTTGATTTTGCATTTCTGTATTTGTTCATAGTATACAACTGGACCATAGACGAGATGGTGACATGGCTCATCACTTATGTGGAGCTGCCTCAGTATGTGGAGGCTTTTCGCAAAATGCATTTTAACGGCAGTGTCATGCCAAGGTATGTGTCGCTGAAATCTACACTGACTCACTTCAGTATTTTATCAAAACCACTGTGACTGGAAATGATTAACACAGGGCATTAACTACTGGTGAGAACTGAACCACCTTTGTAAGGTGTTTGTTCATCTGCAGGTGCATAGGTACAGTACTGAATAATTATTGCCAAAACTGGTCTGATTTAAACGTTTTTGGGAGCAAATATAATAAATGGTAAATGGTAGGGCTGCCTCCAACTTAACATTTTGCCAGTCGAATCGGATTTGACCTTTAAATACAGAGATTCTACTATTTGTTCCTGTTTTTTGCCCAATAGCCTAGATACGACTATCTGGCAATCATAAAATCCACTGGCATGAGTTTCAGTGAGATGAGATGCAACACAGTCTTGCAGTCTGGCTAGCGTACCAGTAGTGGAACCTCTAGAGCCATAACAGCCTACTTTATGACTTTTTGTGATATAGTCTACACAAAGCAACATCATAATTCAGTGATTCATGCAGCAGTTCTATTTCGAATGAGAGAAGTAACTGCCTGCCTGTGAGTACTGTTCAATAAATCAATCCATCTCTATGTGGTTAAAGCGGTGACTAGCCGGCAGCCAGGATGACCGAGAGATACGTGTGACTCCGTTAAAATATAGTTTGTTGTCACCAGGGCTGATAAATTCGATGTTAAAACCATGTTTACAATAACCTACAAGCAACAGTTGAGTTTGAGTGAAGACAGTCCCCTGTCTTTTGGATAGTGGACACGTAAGGCGTGTTAATTCCAGGTTCTCATCTAAATTAATGGTTTCAAATCTGCAGGTATCACATCTTTGTTCATATTATAGCTATGGCACATGGGCAAGACTGTTAGTTCCTGCGGTGTCAACAGGGTTCAAACCAGCAACTTCTCTGTCAGCTGTCGCCCCACTCTACCCATTGAGGCACTGTCACCCTTCAATATAACATTGGCTTTTTAAACCCGTTTAAATGATGTTAGCAAACAAGTGTATGTGTTTTGAATAGATAACAAACTTAAATATCTAGCTTTGTGTATATTTCTAGTTGTATGTATGAGTCACTTTGAGGTATTTGACTGGTGGCTACCCAATGTTTTTCTTGTGTCACTGTGTCTTCACTTCTGTTCTCACCCTCAGGTTGGCTGTAAAGAACGCCACTCTGACCTTGTCTATCCTGAAGATGCTGGATCGCAGCCATGTCCAGAAGTTGCAGCTCAAATCTCTGGACACGGTGCTGTTTGGGGCTCCGCTGAGTAAGTGAACGGTCCTGGTGCTCCCAGTTTTAAATGGATGGCCAGGCTACATTGAACATGTAATGTATGAGCAGCGTAGGCAATTCCATATTAGTCAGTGGAACCAGCTATGCTAGGCATGAGAGCAGTGTACAGTGCCTTGCAAAAGTATTCACCCCCCTTGACATTTATCGTGTTTTGTTGCCTCACAACCTGGAATTAACAT
>JAODUE010016681.1:0-25286 GCA_027564755.1 Amblyopsis hoosieri
TACTACTACTTCTACTACTACTGCCATCATTTAGTAAAGTCATTTTAATTATATTAGGCCTATCGCAGACATTGGCAAATAAAGTCTGCCCTCTTGAGGGCAAATGCTGCAACCGCAGTTGCATAGCAAGTACCATATCAACTCAATAACCATTGAAATAAACACAAATTAAACCAATGGCAACGATCAATGATTTGAACTAACTTTACAAAGAACATACACATATTACTTCAGCCACTACAGTAGAATTGAGCAACATACAACACATTGCTTTATAGTATAAAATCTTTTGATGCCTTGGCTAAAAACAAAATGTAGATAGGTGTCATATTTTTCACCAATGATTTATTTCAATTACTTATAAAAAGCATGATGTTACTGAGGTATGTCATTTTCTCACCATATTAAATGTGGATTTACAGGTGCTAGATACGATTAAAACATTAAATTATTTACTATTCTTTTTATTACAAATCGCAAACAGGAACTATCCCAAGAATCAAAGCTCAAGGAAGATATTTTACATTTCCTGGCTAGGTAAACAAGGAAAAGTTGCACACTACATTACAAGGATAAACAACAAAGTAAACAGTATTTATACTAACACTGGTAAATTCCAGATTACCGTTTATAACTTCACACAAACTGTAAGCTATCTGAAGAAATAAACAAGATACCAAAGCTGTAATGCCATACTGTTTCATTCAATACATTGCTCTGCATTTACCATTTCATATTATAGCGCTTTAGACTTGAGTATTGTAACATGTCCAAATAGTTTGTATTATTTTAAGTGGGTAACAAATACTGTAACTTTGAACAGACAATGTTCTAAACTCATAAAACCTGAGCTTTTCTCCTATGGTATATGCCTACAGGCTCGCTAATACATTTCCCTTTCAACGTTAAACTAACCTCAGGCACTATTGGGTTAATGTTAGATATCAAAAGATATACAGTAAGTTTGTGCATCATCTTATGATTTAAAATGGACTAGCCAGTGTAGGGGAAATTATTGTAACAGGTTATGTAGGCTACTGCGGTTATAAGATGTTGTTGATAGTTGATTAAAATCACATTGTTGCGCAGCGTATGGTCAGGTGTGATAGCATTGTTCTGCACAGTCAACCCAACCCCTTGTTCACCACACACACGGCAGACAAGATGAGATGGTTAAGGGGTGGGAAAATACCCCCACAAATAAATACATACAAAGAGTGTGTAAGACCAGAAGGAGGCATGTACTGGAAGGAACTAAAAAATAAAAATGTCTGTAGTATCATCCACGCCCACCGCTGAGTTTATTTATTCTCTCATGTCTTCACCAGTTCTTCCATGGGGCTGGATAGTGGTGGATTTAGCAGTGCAGTTGAAGTGTGGTTTGAGGTGCTTCTATTCAGAGAAGCAGCTGGGGATAAACAGGGTGGCCCACGATCTCCCCTCACGCTTCATTAAGAACCTGTTAAAGTGTGAAAGAGTTTAAGCACAAACCCTAGCCTGGGTCTTATGTACCACAATTCAAGTCTAGACACTGTTCCAAAAGAAATATTACATTTGCTCCAGAGCCATGTAAAGAGAGAGTCGCGTCATTTTCTTTCACTCCAATGATCCATTTGTTGTCCACTGCAATGGCGGATTCTGGAGCCTCAAAACAGTTTACGGAAGTTAGCCGCAAATACTAAAGGTACTTTATAAATTATATTGTAAATCGGTGCATTTATTGACTATAATGACCCAAAAAACAAAAACAAATGAAGTTCTATATAGTGATTCAAATTGCCCGCCAAGCACTTCCTGGAACTGTTTTGCCTCTCCGTTGAACATGTCGAACTTCCATTGGCGCAACTCTCTTTCCATGGCTGATTGCTCACTATTTATTTGAGAAAATCCATTTGTGTTTCCCCCATCCCACTGTATATACAGTCACGTATAACTCGCTAAACAAAAACCTGGAGGATGATTAAAGATAGGCCAGAAGGATATATCTGGTTAAAAAATTACCATAATTA
The DNA here is from genome assembly GCA_027564755.1 of Amblyopsis hoosieri. Taxonomy (NCBI): domain Eukaryota; kingdom Metazoa; phylum Chordata; class Actinopteri; order Percopsiformes; family Amblyopsidae; genus Amblyopsis; species Amblyopsis hoosieri. The sequence continues at coordinate 2,010 of JAODUE010016681.1, forward strand.
TGACACATAAAATATAGTAACCAAAGAGAATATTTAATCCTGAATGTGTGTATGAATTTACTATAGTGAGCTAAGGAAATTATACTGGACTACTACAATGGATATGAATAAGTGTCTAGTGTATACAGACACTAACTACCGTTTACCTTTCTTGCAAACTCTGGAAGGATAAACGATGCTCTGTGGATTTCTGGGTTGTAATATTTAAGGTTCATACTTTCCACCTCCGCTTTTGACAGTTTTCTAACCGGTTCCCGGAATCTTGTTTCCTAAATCCACAGTAGACAACTTAAGTTATTTGTTGATGCTTGGAGGCAGGAGGAAAAAGCAGATTAGAAACGACAACGCTGTTAAAATAGGTTTACGGTTTAGCCATGGGCACTCATTGGCAATCCACCAACAGGGAGTTATAGATGACACATAGAGAATGACAACCACACTTACAGCATTTTTACTGCAAAGCATGAAACCAATTTGGCCACTGGGATAAGTTGGGATGGTGCAGTAGGCATATTCCACAACAGGAAATAGGGTTTTGCAGAAAGTCTGCATCTCCTTTATCAGCTCCAAATGGAGCCACTGACACTCTCCTGTAGACGTTGACAGGGGGAAAGGACATATTTATTTCCTGTTCACTCACCACCACCAAGTTCCTTCAAAATAATATCTTGGGAGTTATACTCTAGTAACTTACATGGACTCCATGCAACTGACTCAATAATATAAATATACCACACGAATAGGATTTTGCACTAAAAAGTTCAGCTTTTGACCCCGCATCCTATTACATGTAAGAACTAGGTTGTTATTAACATCTATTTAAAAAGCAGCTGAAGCTCGTTAGATTCGTACCACTCAAACACATCACTTAACGGTGTCATTAGCATTGGCCCAGCCCAGGGTGAATGGCCCAAGCTAACCCTCCGATATAATGCCCAGTCAGTCATGAACATAAATGACTCAGTGGTACAGTGGGTAGAACCGGTAACAGGTGCTCAGAAAATCCATGGTTCAAACCCTGTTTGACTCCCGGCTAACAGTCTGTGCCACTTGCTTTGTGTTCTCATTTACCAGCCAGGGCTGTTTTGGTGTTTCTACACAGCTGTCCGTCCTGTGTGCATAAAGAGAATGGTGTTTCTACACAGCTGTCCGTCCTGTGTGCATAAAGAGAATGGTGTTTCTACACAGCTGTCCGTCCTGTGTGCATAAAGAGAATGGTGTTTCTACACAGCTGTCTGTCTAGTGTGCATAAAGAGAATGGTGTTTCTACACAGCTGTCTGTCCTGTGTGCATAAAGAGAATGGTGTTTCTACACAGCTGTCCGTCTAGTGTGCACAAAGAGAAAATTCTCTTTATGCACAGACATGGACGGACAGCTGACGAATCGCGAGGTGCTATTCGCTGAATTTAACAAAAATGTATTCGCTTACAATCACTGATTCCGCCTTTAAGGCACAGCCCGAGCCCATACATGTTCTGGCTTCATCAAAACAAAAAAGAAGGAGTTCATCAGCTGCCTACCAAGAACCAACAGAACATCTGAAATGCTTTGCTGAAATACATGCATCTACAGTGTGAAATTAGAAATGTTAACTTAAGAACCACACAACCCCAAACACACACAGTACCAGTTCACATGAATAACTTGCCTTGGCAACAGAGAATTCCACCCTCCCTTAAAGCAGTCTTCATCAGCTGATAGTAGGACTCCTTAAACAAGCTCTCAGCTGGACCTGGTAAACAAAACAGGTGATTCAGTCAGGCAGGAAAAACCAGTTCACACCCAAATGTCTGGAAACTCAGCTTATAAAAAAAAAAAAACATTTTTTTTAAGTGATGAAGAGCACACACGCTTTGACGTACCGGCAATTCACCATTTTTAACTTCCCAATCCCTAAAACCAACGATTCATGGCTTACCAACAGGGTCCGATGAATCCGTTATAATAATGTCAAAGGCATCCTGGTTCTTCTTCATGAACTCAAAGCCGTCTCCAACGTTGAGGGTGAGCTTGGGGCTGAAAAACCCTTGGGCCATTCCAGGTAGGTACTTCCTTGAGACATTGATCACATCCTACCCGGTAAACAACATCAATACTGAGATAAGCAAGCAATGCTCAGATGTGGTATGAACGGAGCAGCACAAATCATTTCAGATGGCAGACTCATAGAGATGTGGAAATCCTTGCGCGCACACACACACACCTCATCGATCTCGCACTGGACCACTGTTTCCACCAATGGGTGCTTAACCACCTCCCTCAGAACGCCACCATCTCCACCACCGATTATCAGCACCTGCAACCGGAACGTATGCTATCATCGTCACAATCGTCATAGCTGTGTACAAATAAGGCATTTACAACACTTGACACAACCACATTTTGCGTACAAGTACCTTTTCGGGGCAGGGGTGGCTGTACAGGGGAAGGTTAGCTATCATCTCTTGATAGGAAAACTCGTCTCGCTCTGTGCACTGGATAACTCCATCCAGCACCAACACGTTTCCATACGTTTTGCTGTAAACAGCGATTCACCCTTTGATATCTTACACACGTAAATGCCAAGTTGGCAAGTTGTTGACAAGTTATGCAATTTCAGATCACCATAGTGATTTCGCATTGGTCAGAGTTGTCGCAAACAAGTCACTTTACGTTACCCATCCAATTACGTTAACCTTGTTGCGTTTCTGCAGTTTAAGAGCTAGCTCCTACTACAGCAAGTTGCTCATTCATCGTCGCTAGCTATAGGTACTAGTTAGCATACCGATCGCTTAACGGTCTTGTCATGGCACATACCTCTTAAAAACCATTACATCTTGAAATGTCGATTTCTTGTGGTAGAGGACCTCTTCTACCTGAAGACTCATGGCTTGTCCTGGCCATAACGTGCACGTCTCTGTAAACCACCCGTCTTTTATACTGTCCATAACTGCGCTTAAGTGTGCAAATGTTTCTTAAACGTGTTTACCAGTGCAGCACTGCGAGTCAAAGAAAAGTAATGGCTCTGACGCTTGGGCGTTTCCTCACACAGCTGTCTTGACGTATTCGATGCCCCCGCCGAGTTTGCTCCTTCACCGTTAATGCAATACGCTTTTGTCTTTATTCATCGATAGAGAACAGTGCGACTTACAGTACCGTTTAAAGGCTAGCTCTGAAAGGCTAACTATCACGATGGTTTCATTGTCCACTTTAAAGTAAAAAAAAACTGAAAAGGCTAATAAACAGATTGTACTAGTACATTAACGTAAGTCAATTTAGAAGATAGAGGAATCGTTTCAGACCGAGGAAACCAACTTGTGCACGACACCGTCAAAGCTGACGTTCAAGATGTTAACAAATAGAACAAAAGCTGACGTAAAGATAGTTCCTACTAGCCAATGAAATGGCAGGATTCGTATAGTTTGTGTGACTGCAAAAACCCACACACCCTGCCCGTAGCACTCCACGTGAAGTTCCAGAGCCGGTGAAGGGGAGAAAGACGTCTGTAGATCAGGACATGGACAAACAGACCTGAAGGCAATTCACAATCATTCCACCCAAGTAGGCACCCGCCGGAGCCCACTTCAGTCCTGTATCATTTATTAGAAAAACTAAATAAATCAATACTTATGTCTGGATTAGACATTGCTCTATAAAGCAAAGTCAAGCATATGATCCAGTCACACGCAAAGCATACGTTTATAAATAATACACTATTCTAACAGGTGTTCATTTTGGGCAGGGAATTATAACAAGAATCATTAAGTAAAGACTTGATAATGATAAACTGTAGACCTAATACGTTTAACAAATGAATACTTTATTATATACTTAATTATACATGTACCCGTTATTTTCTGCCAGGAATGTCTGGTACTGGCTAAGCAGTAGCCTACAATTATCTTTGATAGACAATCTATTTTTATATTTCTAATAGCCTCTACAAATTGCTTTTCACCAGCCAAAAAATTATCTGTGCTCTTATTTTAACACATTATCAAGATCATCAGACAAATGATTATTGTTTTGACTGTTCACTTATGTCTTTTTTAATACATTAACGAATATGAATACAAAGAAGGTGCACATTATTCAGACAACCCTTTACTTCTTAACACTGCATAGCCAGAGGGAATTCACAAGATGTACAAAACCGTCAGACATTAGGCATCTGATATTGCATTAGAACAGGTCATAGTTCTTTAAAGAAGCAGTTATTAGAGTCAGCTAATAGGTGATGTTTATGATTTAAAGTGAAATGCCACACCATAATGAATATAGACAAGAATAGTTCCTCTAAAATCATTATTTTTAATAGGGTTAAATCAGTGCTCCAAAACTGAAGACAAAAATTGAAATATTACATTTGAGAGAAAATGAGAAGAAATAATAATTGGTGAGGAAAAGGTGGATATGCAGAAGTGAAGATCCATCTCATCTCTTCGGCCAATTATGTCGGAATCCCCTGCGGAAAAACAAAAACATAGGATCAATCTTTAGCTCATTTATTACATTTTTGGAACAATCTGTATACAACACTCATTTGAGACTCTACACGCCCCCACACACACACATGTATGTATGTATGTATGTATGTATGTATGTATGTATCAAGGATATATTAATAGATGTACCTCTCAGATTTCCCAGGATTGTAAGACATGCTACGGTTTCCAGAACTGGGGTTAAATTTGTTACCCATTGCATTTTTCTGTGGACAATGGAAATGACAATTATACCGGTTAAGCCATTGTGATCTCTTTCAAAATTTTCAAGTCATCAAAAAAATGAGAAATGACGCCGATGCAAACAGTAAATACCTTTCTCTTATTACCGCGGCCACGTCTGTTTGGATCAAAGTGTTCACTGCCTTTTGGTTTCCCACCTGCAATTATAAATTTAGAGATTTGAATACATTTGCATTGTAGATGAGTCACAGATGTATGCATTAATAATATTAATATTAATAGAATTACTGTATATCATTGTCGTATTAGGAAAAATGTATGATTTATTTTTTTATTAATCTAATGATGCTGTTAATATAGATTTTTCTATTTAATCTGATTCACTTTTTTATTACCAAATTGTTAATTGGTCTCTTAAATTATCTATTTAACCATCTATTTGCACATTTCTATATTGATATCTTAAATTATTTTTTATTTGTCAAATTAATTATTAATAGATTATTGAGTGGCACCAATGGGCCCCAATAGACTACAATTGCATCGTAGATAATACACAGTTGTGCTAAAGGGGGGCGTTACAGGCAGGGTGAGGTACTGCAATGATGGTGACGCGGTGTTCAAAAACGTTCTTGAGAAAATGTATGGGTGACGTCACAGAGGGTCTGTCCATTTATATATACAGTCTATAGTGACGTCACAGAGGGTATGTCCATTTATATACACAGTCTATGGTGACGTCACAGAGGGTCTGTCCATTTATATATACAGTCTATGGTGACGTCACAGAGGGTTTGTCCATTTATATACACAGTCTATTAGTATTACCAGCAAAGACTTGGTAGTCAGATTGACTGTAGTCAAAGGGTGTGAAGTCTTCTTGCACTGGCTCTTTCTGCAGGGCTTTGTTTGCAGCTTTCTTTTTCTTGATGGCTTTTGGGGTAGACTCTCCAGGCTCACTGGCAACCCTCTCCCTCTTCTTTGCGTCCATTTTGACAGATTCATCCTGAAAACAAGATGTTCACGTTATATGTGTGATGCGAGGGCGTGGTTAGGACGGTGTTAAAGCTGCACGCCTTACACTTTGAATTAAGTGTTGGGCCCCAATAGACTAACTTGTGACCGACACAAGTTTAAACTTGTCTTTCAACTGAAACACTTTGAATTAAGAACAAACAAACAAACAAACACCATGTTGTCCCCCTGGTTCCTTCTCCAAGAGATGGAGCTATCTGACTGGTGGGACTTTGGATAAAGACTCAATACTGCTGTTCCTTATCTTCAAACTCATGCTGTGCGTGCTGCTACACCAGACACAGTGAAAGACATTGTGAAAAGCCATTCGCTGGAACTATATGTGGGTGTAGGAATACCAGTCTTTGAACACAAGGCAGCTTGTATTGTATTCAGTAGGAACAACCATGTTGTGACCGACACAAGTTTAAACTTGTCTTTCATCAACTGCAACTAAAACCTGCAACTAAAAGACAAATTACTAGAGATGCACCGATACTACTCGTTGGTACTCATATCGGGCCGATACTCATGGTAAAATACTCGTACTTGTATCGGTGTCGTGTCTGAATTCTTCCGAGTACGAGTACATTGACTTAATGATGTAGCTGTATTGCCAAGAAACTAACTGGGCCCTAACATTGAACCAACTTGTAATTATGACCGCTATTTGGAATTTCTTTAAACTTGAAAAGAAAAAGATATTGAAATGGAGGAGACGTGACCGCGGGTCGCGAAACAGCTCACTCAAATGAGCCAGCATGTCACGCACTATTTTCTAGATTCTACATAATGCTCCTAGCCAATAGCGTGTAGGCGTGCTGTAAAATATAGGATACGATAAAACTTTCATTTATAAATATACTGTGTAAACATATATTCACTATTCAGTCATATTTTCGGTAGGCTACAGTAATTCAGCCGGTTCACACAGACAGCAGTGCCCGGCGGCAAGTGCTTTTAGAATATCCCTAGATAAGGGAAGCCCTAGAAAGAATTTAATGTATCTGCAGCAACGTGGAAAAAGCAGAAGAATACCCATTTCAGGTCAGTTGGTGAATGGATTGGCTGAACTATGCTGAAATAAACAGGCTGTTCCTACTGTTCCCGTAACCAAGGGACCCGTTTAACATTAAAACAGCGTCTAAAAATGGTATCAAAACAACACCACGTATAGCGCTCGGACCACTACGCCAGCTGTTTTGTTAAGCCTCGTGTCCACCAAAGCGTTTTTTTTTTTTCTCATGCCAGTGTTATTTTTCAATTGATTCCAATGTGAGCTCCATGTTTTTCCAGACTTCTAAAAACGTGGCGTGGCGGCCGTTTTTCTGTTCTATGTGCATGCTGAAAATACTTCTACACAGCCCTGGCTCGGTAAATAGGAATACCAACAAATTGGAACGCCGCTTTGCGTCGCAATGCATTTCCAATGTGTGGGACGGAGCTTCTTTTTAATTTGAGTTTGTTAGCAAGTTAGCAAGCATTCTACATAATGACTGACACTGCCTTTAAACTGGTTCAGGACAAAATAGCCCGTTACTCACGAGTGCCTGCTGTCGGACAGTGGGAACATCCTGGAGAGACTCCTTGTAGTTTTGTTGAACCTTCTTCCTTTCCTCTGTGTGTGTGTGTGTGTGTGTGTGTGTGTGTGTGTGTGGGGGGGGGGGGTAGAGAACCGTACAATGAAATACATCCACATGTACTGCATACACTCACAATACAAAGGGTACATTTTAGGTTTGTGTGGTCAGGTGTGCCGTCTGAGTAGTTTTGAATCTGTACAACAGATTTGTCAGATTTGGCCCCAAAGCGACACATCCCTAGATTGGCAGCAATAGTGTCTGAGCTATCCTTACACTCAGACAGCAAATCATGTTATAGCATGTTAAAAATAGTGGAACACCAACAGAAACAGCAACGGGGTGGTGTTTTTTTTGCCGTAAACTAAATAATAAGACTGCACTGTGATGACACACATAAATGCTGGTGTTAATATTTACTAAATTCCAGTTTTTATACAAATCTGGATTTTATGCTTAAAAAAATGGACACGTCATATCCGTTAAAAATCGCCCTGGACTTGTCTGGTTTCCAACAGTATTTCTTGCCTGCGCGTCAAAGTCAATAGTCAAGGAACATAGTTGTAGCGCTTTTCACAGTTGTGCAGTGGGTGGTCAGGCTCAGAGCTGGGGTGCAGTTACACATTAATTTTAGAGAGTTTACCTGCTGCCTTCTTGGCACGTTCCTTAGCTTCTTCTTTACTTTTCCTTTTAGCCTCCAACTCCTCCTGTTGCTGCTCAACACTCTGAAGTTTCCACCTTTTACTTATCTGTTAATGTGAGAAGGAAGTTAAGAATGCTTGCTTGAAACGTTAAAAGTGTTTGGAACATTCAGCCTGATAACACGCACTGCTTAGGTTTTGAAATAAATTGGAAAGATTCTCACCTCAAATATTTTGGAAGAGGGGTCAAACTTGGCGTTTGTGTTGACATGCACATCACTGCAGGGTAAATACTGAAACAACAATGGCCGTTACAATATTGACAGTTATGAAACAACAACACCGTGGGAATAAACCCTGAAAGATGTTTACCATTCTAAAGGGGTTGTGGAAAGACTCAATGATGCGGCTGGATTTCTGCTGAGCCGTCGTGAGGAGCTCTCCACCTTTCTTCGTCTCCTCGTCCTTCAGACGACCACATAAAACCACAATAATTAACACAAACGAACACACGGAGATTAGCGAAACAACGCTAAATGCCGAGCATTGGCGGCCTTCACCTCAAACAATGTTATCTTGGCTTGAGCAACGAGTCCAGCTGCGTTCTGTACATCCACCTCCATGTCTGCTTCGCTGTCTGAGAAGAGCCTTCCTGGCTTGGTTAACATTTCTTGGAGAGCGCATACAGTTCAGTGTCAATTAAGACAAAATACCAAGTCACCGGGAAACCCAAAGCATTTATGCGTATATTTTAACCCAACAAGCGTACCGTCTGGGGAGAATACAGGAATGTCGCCCTCAGAAACCCTGGATGTGTCATGTGGACCAAACAAGGTACTCTCCGTCTGCAAAACGAGTATACTGACATCAAACATTGAGCATTTTTTCATTGCAATAATTAATAAAAGAAAATTGCCTTTGTTAGGCATAATTTCAATCAAATCACAATGAATGTTCAGTCAGGACCACTATAGTCATTTGCAGTATGGCTCTGTTCTGGGAGAGCAGCAAAAGACCCCCCATAGGGTACAGAACAGAGCAAGCACCAATGACAACACCATTACATCGATTAAAGGCCCTTTATGCTTCTGCGTCGATCTTACGCCACGCCTACGGCGTACCTTACGCCGTCGTGAGCATGTTATGCTTCTGCGCTGGTCTGTTTGCCGCGCGGACCTCTGCGCGTCGACTGCGCAAGCAAAGCCACTAATGCGCAAGTCTTGTTTTTGCACTCGAATTAGAACACAAATTGAGCGTAAACGTTTTGAAATAAGCATATCTAATTATTGCTTTCCCAGCGAATCTCTTAAAATAGACCAACATTGATCATATGGGAAACAATCTGCCAACACAAAATAGCATTTAAAAAAAAGCCTAAACGCTTATGCTCAATATTTCTATATCAACACATGAAATCCCACAGTACAACAACCTTTTTAATAGGGGTGATCCCTTTCTTCTTCTGGGCCATAACCTCTGCCTAAAAACAAACAAACACATGGTTGACTGATCAGGGGAACACCAACAGTGGAAACAACATTCCATTCCTGTGTGCCACATCTGTCATTACCTTGAGGAGAGGCATTTCCCTGGCCTGCTGGACCAATAAATGGAGCTCATTCACCTGCTGTCTTACTAATGGCGGAACTGGGTTACAGCACGCGACAATACCCTGGGGCTCTCTGGGAAAACACACACACAGACACACACACACAAACAAACACACACACACACACACACACACAGTCACGTCTATGTGCAAAAGGTAACGACAACAAAAACAAAATTCCGATGTGTTCCAAATCAGTGTCAATTAATGCTTCTTGGCATCGCCTGGGAGCTCATCATAATACGAATATATACTCAATAGCCTAATTCAGCATAATAAATAGAAATGAATAAACAGTTACTTACTTTGGCAGTTCCTCAGATATCTTGATCATCATGTGATTGGGCAGGATGTATCTGAAGAGGAGGGATATCAGAAATTACTTGAAGAAGAGTGAATGTGGTCACGTCAGAGAGCAGCGTCGCACACTGTATACATAGTATTCGTATGACGTCTGTAGTATGGTCCGTCGCTGCCATTTTGTAGACTTTGAAAAGTCAGTATTGTGCATTTCAACTGTTCAATAACAGAGCTCCAGTTACATCGTTGGCAGCTGACAATCTCATCACTGCAGTTTTTTTAACCATTATTGCTAGCTAGTGAATGTTAGAGTACACTAAAAGCACTAGAGCCATATATATATATATATGGGATATATATATATATATATATATCCCTTCTGAAATAAGTAAGCTACGCTAGCCATTTACAACAAAAATAAAACATATATCTTAGCAATTGTATTGACAACACTGTAGATCTATGCACTAATGAGCCCTCTAGGTATTCTATTTGTACAAAATGGCTGCGGCGTAGAATTCTGACATCATCAAATACTTTGTATTATAATGGTATAAAATACACAATTAGATAGCTAACTAGGAAGAACCGGTGAAGAATATACCTCTTCTGTGATGTGTAATTCCGTCACTTTTAAAGTAAGTCTTCTACCTTTGCCTTTTTTCCAAACTGACTCAATTGTTTTTGCGCCGAATTAAATTATTTATATTCTGTATTCTTGTAGCTGGTTAGCTTTGTTCCAGGCTTAAAACTCTTCATTTAAGGATTTAACCATAAGCCAATGGAGAAAATGAATGGGAAAAAGGTGGTGGTCCCTGTTACCTATTGCAAGAGCTACCGTTCCCACGGCTACCTACCCTGTGCTCTCGTCTTCCTGCCGAGCCAGCTTGTCCCTCCAGGCAAACAGTAGTCTGAAGGCGGCCAGCTGCTGGGTGTTGAACATCTTCTTCTGCTTTCTCTGGAGCTCCAAGTAGGACTCCTCTGTGAAGATGGGCTTCACGTATTTCTACATGTTGTGAGAAGGGTTCGCTTGTTAGGAGAACTGTCACATTAGACTGAGATTAGTTGACCAGGACACAACTACATCACAGGTCCCTTAAAATGATTAGCACAGGACGTGATATGGTTTGATATGAATGAAATATGGAGCTGATAGGAATGTGATATTGAGCTGATAGGAATGAAATATGGAGCTGATAGGAATGTGATATGGATTGAATATGGATCTAATAGGAATGTGAATTGAATCTAATTGGAATGTGATATGGATTTGATATGAATGCAATATGGATCGAATATAGATCTAATAAAAATGTGATATGGATCCAATATGGACCGGATTGTGATGGGATCAGTGCTGTACCTTGAGGGAGATATCTCTGCTCTTGTTCCAGACACTCTGCAGAAGGCCGGGCTGTCCGTGGTTGAAGTCTAGCAGCTCCGTCCTCAGGCAGTCGTAGATGTACAGCAGGTAGTGTGTGTCTGCCCTGGCGTACTGGAACATCTCATCTGGCAAGGGCCTGCAACCACACATGTGCTTCACTCCATGCACGACACCAAAGGCAAACGTAGCGCATAGTTACGGACCACAGGAGTCCACCAATCACTTCTCTGAAGTGCTTACTGTTGCTAGGTTACAAAAAACGTCTTCGAGCACTTTATTACAGCATTATTTTCAACAGTTTGAATATCAACAGTAATATAGTATCTGTATGACTTTAGAAACCATGGAAAGACATCCCATCCTGGCATTGACAGCAGCTCTCAACATATGCTTTGATACATCTATATTTTATGTCCCGCACCTTCTTCAATATTAATTGGGCTACAACTGAGAGGTGACAGTGACGAGCACAGCGCTTTTAAAGTGTTTTCAACTGAAAAGGGGAATGTTGAGCTCAGTCAATGCTGAACGTCATAGGATTTATACAGACAAATAAATACAAAACAATTCGTGGCCACTACAAGAGTGCAGCTCGGACTGCCTTCCTACCGAATCCTCCAGTCGGCGAGCTGGTAGCGCTTGTCTGAATCCACGTGGCAGAAGTGTTTGAGCAGGTGGTCCAGCGAGTTCCTGGCGAGGTTAATGGCACGGCTAGCCTGGTGTGTGTCGAAGAGATTGACCACGTACAGGCCAAAGTCCTTCTGCAGCCACTCAATGTCAGAGTCAGCGCCGTGAAACACCTGTTGACGTCAAGGCAAATGGAGCAAACAGATGTTTACGCTTTATTTACCCGCTGTCTATCGCCCGCGGACCAACAGCCGACAATGTAACTCTGGAAACGACGGCCAATATTTCAGGAGTTCTGGTGTAACCACCTGAAATCTGGCCAGCCGTAGGTCATTAGGTTTAAGTCCGATTGGTAACTTCAGACGAGATAACGGTGTTACAGTTGAGTTTGTCTAATCTCTGTATGAAACAGCTTTCTATATATGAATGCAGATACATTTTTATAAAATGTTATAGAAGACATATCATTTCTCCCCCAGAGATTGCATTTACGCCTCTATTTCTATCCCCACGGGTAACCTGCATTAAACCAAAGCTCGCTCAAAGTGACACTTCCACTACTAAAATCTTGTGCCGTTGCCTAGGTATAGATTCTGCACTCAAATCCAGACCTGTTTATAGAGCAGCAGTTATGTTATTAACATCGACTTGAATTAAAATGGCTTGTAATGAGAGAAAAATCTCAATTTACTGTTTTGTTGATATTTTTGATTGAACTCTGAATAATGTTAATAGAATATACATTCATCAGCATTGCACAATTTAGAAAAAGCATACAACATATTTTCTTCTACACTCATTCAAGTAATTCAAAGGAAGCAGTTCAGTGGGTTACGGGGGCGACGTTACCAATTGGATATTCAGTCACCTTGACAACACCAGGGTCTGTGAAAACCTCGTTCAACGTGTAGAGCTCAGCACGTAGCTCCAAGGTGTCGATGACAAAATCCTCCTCTCTGGTTGAGATCTGCATCAAGCAGGTTAGTCCCAGGAAGCTCCTGTAGGAATGGTGCTAGGATTGGTGAAGGAAGGGGGGTGTTGTTTTTAGCTTTATTATACTTTCTATATACACAGGTTAAATTATGGTTGATACCCAAGTCAGCCCGATTACTCTTGTACCTCCAAATCCACTGCAAACTCTGTCACTTTGCAGAGATTTTCATTTAGCGCAACCAAATCCTCCAGTGTGCTTATGAAGGAACACTTGGTGTCATCCAATGGTTTGTACATCTGGATGTAAAGAACAAATCATTATTTATACTAGATGATGGTGAAAAGGCTGAGTTACATAAACCACAGTTTGAGGAATGTCATATAAGACGGATTCATAGTTACCTGGGGTTCAGGTTTACACAATAAACTATCTGGTATAGTAAGATGATCCAGTTCATATTGGTATGGGTGCGCAAACCTACCCAAATCAAAATGATAATTCAGATCAGATATACACACACACACATCTACCCAAAACAAAATGATAATTCAGATCAGATATACACACACACACCTACCCAAATCAAAATGATAATTCAGATCAGATATACACACACACACACCTACTCAAATCAAAATGATAATTCAGATCAGATATATACACACACACACCTACCCAAAACAAAATGATAATTCAGATCAGATATACACACACACCTACCCAAATCAAAATGATAATTCAGATCAGATATACACACACACACCTACCCAAATCAAAATGATAATTCAGATCAGATAAATATACACACACACACACACACCTACCCAAATCAAAATGATAATTCAGATCAGACATACACACACACACCTACCCAAATCAAAATGATAATTCATATCAGACATACACACACACACCTACCCAAATCAAAATGATAATTCAGATCAGATAAATACACACACACACAAACATTTAGTGGACATTTCTCTTACATATCTTCCACATGTTCCTGGGTTCTCTGCTGATGAATAAAGTCAGCCAAGGCAACTGGAACATCCAGATCCTCTGGTCTCTCTTTGCGGATATGTTTGTTGGCAAAATCTGTAGCCAAAGGATTTGCTTTATTTCACATTGCTTCATTTAACATGTTGGAAAACATCGCACCTTTTGAGTAATTTATTAAATACTACACTAATGTGTTGTTTTGATGAACACAATGTTAGTTACTCATGGCTATAAAAGTGCTGTAGTACAGTGTACAAGGAGTATTTTAGAATGACTTACATGATGGAAGGGGTTTTACAGCATTAGGTTTGATGAAGATTTTTGGGATAAAGGGCGTGTTACTGTTGTCAACTTTTTCTTTGAATTTCATCTGAGGCCTCACAATGTTCTTGGCTTGGAGCAGTTTGAATGTCTGAGCGCGTTTGGAATCTGAGCCCTGGCATTGAAAGCAGAAAATAACATTGCATCTCCTGAAGGATCATGAATACCAATGACTTGAGTCTTGATTATTCATCAAATGACATTTCCAAGAGTCCTAAAGCAGGACTGGCGTAACATTTTGAACACTCTTAAGGCAGAGGGGAACAGCCAACCTTGCGATTCCAGCTAGACACAACAATCTTTGGAGGCTGAAAGCCTGCAGGCATGACCGGCTGCTGGTTCTTGTTAAGCCCGGAAGCTTCATCGAGCAAGATCCCCTGAAAATCAGCCAAACGGATATCAGTTATTTAATATAACACCCCCCCCCCCCAATCAAAAGTATCTTAAAACACACACACAATTCAGCAAAGCTATAAAGCATACCACTCTTTCAAGGACGATATCATTGGAGTCCACCAAAAGGTCAAACTTCTCCTCCAGCCCGGTCAGTTTGTTGTGGTCTCTTATGTGCGATCTGCAGCCATGATGTTGCATGAGCTGACTCATGCTAACATGTAGCAGGCGAAACGAAAACACACTTAATAAAAGGGCCTATATACAATATTGTACACATTAATATAGCAGCAAACAACTAGCTTCTATGTAGATAGTCGACTAATTGCGTCCAAGAGCAGAAAATGCCATCACACTGTTTAAATAACTGGTGTAACAGCGGCCAGCCATAGAGCTGTGCGTTAACCGACACCTCAATAACACTGTAGACAGATGCTGGAGCCCTTGGGCTTTAGCCTCCCTTGATAAAGGCATTCGCTCTTTAATCCATTGGAGCGGGGTTCGAGTCCCAGGCGTGACGCAACTATGTCACACTAGGCCTGCTGCGATGCTAGTGCTTAGTGTGACATCTAGTTGCAGGTTATATAAAGTCACTTAACAGATGCGATGCCCCTGCAATGATTCTACACACAGTATCATATAAAATACATTATATTGTAGACTTTACTCACCAGTGGAGGAGTCTATCACCTTGAGTTTCACAGAACTCTCTGAACCCTGGGAAGCTGCGATACAGATCATATTCATCTCCATGTTGGGGCAAGCCAGCAGATGCTTTGGTGGCTGACACAACGGTCCCCAGTCCATACTGCATGGAGAGAAATGTGTAGTGTTGCCGTTTTGCCGTGTGATCCACTAAATACAGATATATTAATGAAAATACATCGTCGAGATAATGTGTCTATTTTTTTCTAAATCTATATACAGAGAGTTAAGCCTTGTTCACTCAGTCCTCAAAACGTTTTAGTTCATGCGGCTGTTTTGTGCATATCATTGTTTTACAGCTCCCTGAAGTGAACCAAGGAGCTGTAATACACAGCTACATTCACTACACATTTAATACACAGCTAATCATTTAAATCATAACTACTACTTTCACATGAAGATCAATGTAAACCTTTGCTGCGAATGTTAATATGCCTGCTGTCCATTACGAATAATTTAGCCACCATGTATGTCCACGTTGTCCACGCGTATTCGTGTCATTCCATTGCATCTTAGGCAGTAGGTCTGTCTACCTACTTTTACAAACGCATCAACATCCTTGAAACCGGGACACAGCTCAGCTGCTTCAAAGACTGAATCGTCATTTGCGGATAAATCCTGGTCTATCTGGCCACTGTTTGACGACACATTAGACCCCGAAGACTCCATCCCTGGTTTGTGTACATGTGAGTGGCAGGAAATGACGACCCCTGCAATGTTTTCTTCTTAGCGTTCAAAAGCTGTGTGTGAGATACAGCGCCACCAGTAGGACTGAATAAAACAGGTCAAAGCCAAGCCTATGAATGTAAATGCGGCATAACAGAGTGCTTTGCACATATGCCTATATGTGCATTAGTAGCTGGATATACTGGCCGATATGTGCAATATATTTTGCATTAAAAATCACTCGTAGTGTATATAATACATCAACATGTATAGACTGCATTATCGTACTAGGTAACAATAATATACATAATTACGAATTCCCATATCAATATAGATCAATGCAGTGAGTGCAGCGGCATTGCAGACTACATTCTCCTGCAGTCAGTGCCTTGACCGTATAATAAAAACTGTATAATAACGGCCTTAACCATTTGCGACCGCGAGATGGCAGCATTGGCCGTCAAATTCTGTGGCTATCAATCGTTCTACAAGACATCGTACAAGGCTTGATTTTGCACAACAATGCACAGCAATAAACAATATCAACGCTAGCCATGGAGTATGTATTCCAAAATTCCATGGGTAGAGGGCCGCCAATGCTTTAGAATATTAACCAAAAGACTAAATCTATTCCCTTTGATGATCTCTGGTGTAAAGTAGCGTACTGTTCGTGCACTGATCGATAACACGAGGTGCTGGAGCCCTATATTGACATGGCAACTCATTAGATGATAGCCTATGTGGTGTGTATGTGTGGAGAAATCACTCCTTTCCTCACATCCTCTGCGCCCCCTCCCCCTTATTATCTTAAAAGCATATCTGCAACACTGCCTCGATCAATATTTCACAGTAGCTTCCCATGTTGTTCCAGTTTATTCCTTATTTTTAGAGAAACAAAATCTGAACTTCAGCAGCAAGACAACAGTCTAAATCCAAGAGCAAGTCTTAATATAATGCTTTGTAGGCTACTGAATGTGCAATAGCTTGCTGCTGGATTGTGAATATAACATTCTATTTTAGACTGCTAAACAAAAGGGAAGGCATTTTATAGCCGAAGTGACAGCCATGTTATATAATACATTTATAAATGTAATAAATGAATGAAATGGCATTTTCATCCACTTAATTTAGTACAGCCATTTACACTTTTTTTTAAGTTTAGTTTTTATAGTCTTGATTGATTTGTGCCCCTATTAGTTTATTAAAGTGGGCACTGAACACACTACAGACGAGATTAAACAATGCTGCTGTCAAACAAAATACAAAACAAGAACATTCTCAGTGAATAATTTTTATTAACTCCCTGATTTAAAAAAACACAAATGCACAAAACAATATCATTCATGCACAGCTTCAATATGTCCAGATCTCCTTAAGACTTTTCAATGTGAAAACATTCCTGACACAATCTCATAGAGATCAGCATAACTTGAAACAGATTACCCTTGACAGAAAAGCCAAGCGTTTTCACAGACAGAGGGTGAACTTATTCAGTTTGGAACAGAGAGATGGGTGCAAATCATGTTAAGTAACAATGTTTTAAGTTGTAAAAGTGTTGATATGTTCGTATAAAGTCTTCCTTTCACCAATAATACAACTGAAATGTAGAAGTATACAAATATGAATAATTATTATGTAGCCTACAGTGCACCACTTTATAACCGGCAGCATTTGTTTGTACGCTATATACTGTGACTTGTGATATCAGTTTGTTAACAATTATAAATCTGTAAATGTAAATATCTGCTCATGTAGTTTTCATAATCAGGGACTGTGTTTTAAAGATGTTGTATCATATTGTTGCTCCAGATCACAATACTGTATACAGTATAATATAGTATAATACTGATATGAGAGCTTCCACCTTTCATAGCAATTCATGTAAAAAGTAATGTAAAAAACAAACCAACAAATAAGCAGATAAACAATTATATCAAACAATCAACCAGGAACTGCATCAAACATACAGATAAAAGGAATGAGAACACCATACCACTGGTACATTACAAAACAAGGAGGTTGGTTGTGTTTCTGTGCACCAAGGACACACAACAATTTACTTTTTACATTTTTTTTGCCTTTCTTCTGACCAGATAATATTTGACTTAACCAGGGAAGATGCATTTGTAAACATTTGTTATCTTAGCAATGACATTCTGTAATGAGAGCAACATACCGATTAACCACACATAAAGCCACAAATGAAAACACACAAACAACAGAACCAGACTCAGAGACTTCTTAGTGTTAACAGTGCTCATTTGAGGATGAAATCCTTCTCCAAGCACTTAAAACTGGCCTTGAAATTTCCGCATGTGGATCGTTTCTATCGATAGCTTTGCACAGGTGATCCATTGTGTTACAGAAAATAAAAATATTTCAAGCAGTTCCTGCCTCTCATGTTGAGCTTGAAGTATTATTTTATTTGAAAATGAGAACAAAAGAGTCCTCAATACTTGAGCCCTCCAAAGCCATGAACCGTGGAGTGCTGGAAATTGGTTAAACCCCTTCCCAAACTGTTGAATGGCCTTCCTGAAATCGCGGTCAGCCAGAACACTGCTGGGCAAAGTAACGTGCGCCCGCTTTAAAACATGTGGGCACCCTCACGGTGGCTTTACACATGCATATAAACAGTCGCTCACACACGCGCGTGCACACACACACACACACACACACACATACATCATTTTGCCACCTTGATAGGATTGTCCTGATTTAGCCATCCCTAAATCTGGATATATTAGCCTTGTGTGGGTGTCATTGCAGCTATTACTGAGATGACCTTTCACAATGAACACCGCAGGCACACTCTAATTTATTAAGCGTTTTAATGGCTGCTAAATCGTGGCACATTTGTCAACGCCAAACATTAAATATCCCCTTATGTTGTGCTGACAGATTTCGGAACAATTTACTAGTTTTTCTTTTTACATTTCTTTTTTTTTTTTTTTAAGGGCTACGGAACCGGCCTAGCGAGAAACAGGAGTGAATACCTGAGCAGCATGGCTTTACTGAAATACTGAAAAGCAACAAACACATACAGTAGCTTGGTAATAAGCCAAATCAACCCAGGGCAAAGTATCAAGACAGAACCATAATTAGCTGGATTATGCCTCAGCAGGCGTAACTATGGCCACGCTTTGACCACTTCTCTCCACGGCGACGGCTGCCGTCATACGCACGCTTTGGAACACCGCTCTCCGCGGTGTGTGCTTCTCGCGCGGTTGGTTGGCAGGGTAGCAATGTGGAGGTATGCAGATGCAGTCCTAATGATTGTGGCGTAGCACGGAATCCATTCATCAACAGGCTGCCGTCTTGATGGATGTGGTGCATCTTAACCTTTCCTAGTGGGTCCTAGCTACATTCAACTCCCCGTGATCAATAGGCTAACCCTAGCACTGTGAGCCGACACATGGGTTTCACCTCATATGCAATTGTTTTCATTGACTTTCATTGACGTCCATCTCTCCAAACGCTACACAACACTGAAAAGTGTCAATCTCCAAAGGCACAGGCAAATGAATATGTCGTTACTTGCCAAGTAGTAAGTAGGACAACATAAACATGTCCAAAATTGACTTTCGCAGTTGATTTCGGAACTATCCGCAACTTAATAGCAAGAAATGTGAGACATAAACTCTTGAGAAAGGAAGCATGTAGCGAAGTTAGCATGAACAACAACTACTTTGGCACATGAATGATAGATAGTAAGGCATCTGTATCATTCTGGAGACCCAAACAATGTGGAACCATCATTCCCAACTAACAAACACCAGGCAGGCAGGCGACAGCACCCGTCAATCTTGCGCTGCGTTGTACGTCTACGATCCGCCCAACTGCACACGTTCAAAATAGCATATGGCGTCTTCTGAAATAGGAAAAGCTAATTAACTTTCACGTGACACAAAATAAGGAGGATACTGAAGGTTGAAAACGGAGCGCGCAGGCGGGCAGGCAGTCAGTCAGTCACTTTTGTCACGACGTGGACCTGAATGCTGATACTGCGATGGTGATGAGCAGAGAGGGTGGGGTGGCGTATGGACTCCAGGCCGTAGATCCTCTGGCACTCATACCTGGAAACAGACAGGGCCGACACATCAAACCTACCCGGGATAGTAATAATTAGTCATGAAGTGTCACAGGCTGGCAAGACATTCACAGTCGGATAATTTCATATTCCAACAAGCGAGGGGCTCCTCCATAATATATGGAATATACCAGCTCGTATATTTCATACAAATACTGTATTTTGGCCTTTTAGACCTTTTTATAGCGCACGTGCACTTTTGTTAAGCCCTCGACTCCATATCTTAATTAACTCAATATTAAGTTAATATGTGATTTAACTTTCAGGATCTCCATTGGCAATGACAGATTAAATAGTAGGCTGTCTATTCAACAAAGCAGAAAGCATGCACACTATAAGGCTGATGTTTGTTTACATGTGTTTGCATGTAATTACTATATGTCCAAATTACTGTATTGATATGATCCATACCAGTAAAAAATAAAATATATCCTTGATGCATACAGTTTATATATATTTCTTCGGAATCATTGTTTTTCAGAGTCACTAATTTCTTCTAAATGTAGTCCTTTCTTTTGTTTACAGATACAAAAACAACTTATTCCTTGCAGCATCCGTGTAGCTTCCCAAACAGAGATTAAGTTTTTATGTAAATGAGGACATTTTTAGAATTTTAATGTAAAAAACTAAACAAACAGAACAACCGTTGAGGAAAACTGTAGTCTAATTATGATCAAATTAAATAAAATAAAGTTGAAAATTCAATATGGTACCCAATCTCCCTCTGAATCTTTTTTTTTTTTTCAGTTTCAAAACACAGAATACCAACATGGCCAATTAGCACCTAGAGACCGGGAAGAGCTAGACCCCTGCAGTCCCCCGGGACTGAGACACCAGCTAGTGAAAGAGAAAGTCTACCAGAGAGACAGAGATGGATCGCACCAAACATTTCAGCAAAATACAAGCCTGCACAGCCCACTGGAGAGGCTCGGGCCACAAAAGACAACAAGGCCCCCAAATCAATCCAATTTCCAAGTGTCTTTTTGGAGTTTTTATCAGTTTCAGTTGGTGTCACACTTGGTGTTTAAACATGCACTAACCAGTCACTTTCTGCTATTCCAGATTTGCACTCAACACAATTCTATTGGCTCATTTCCACCCCATGGAAGCGGCTCGACTTACCCGTTTGGTTGCACCTGGCATGAGGTACAACCGACGTGAAAACACTGCAGACTACTTATTGGCCAATTGTGTTCATGTGCTACACGGAACATATTGTAAGTTACTATAGCGGCAGCAATTGTTTTGTTTTGCTTTGTTCACCTTTTAATAAGCGGCAACCCACAAAACCTCTGTTTGGTTGCCAAGGGACAGATCCAGCTAAGCCTGGATGGGTCAATTTGAGTAACAAGAAGGTCTACCAAGAAGTCTCTGTACTCGCGGCTACTACACGGCTAACAAAGGACATTCCAACAGTGTAGCTACTAAAGTGACTACAGATCTGTAAAGGAACGCGTGGTTTGAACAGTGGCATCGCTATGACGACCAGCTACATTGAGGGGGTGCTATCTGCAGTGGAAATATTAAGTGCCCGGTACCAGAAGCAAGTAGTCGAGTAGAGTCCAGTCGAGTATGTTCCTGACAGTGGAAAAACGCCATATGATTCAGTTCTAGCTAGTGCTAGGTTAAGGAGTCATTTCAGGACTCAGGAGACAGTGCTCATTGCACCATTTAGTTCAGAGGTCTTCCAGCCCTGGTCCTGGGAACCCACTGCCCTGCATGTTTCAGATGTCTGCCTGGTAACTACCCATTCATTAGAATCAGGTGTGTTGGAGCAGGGATACCTCAAAAACATGCAGACCTCTGCTTTAGTAGCTGCGTTTACATGGACCCTATTATTCTGATTGGAATCGGATTAAAAGCCCAACCAGAAAGAACAACACGTTCTCACTCCCAACACGTCTATATGGGCATGCAATCTTAGCACAAGTATTAACTCCTGGTTGTAGATAAATACTCAATATACAATCGAGACATGTTGAAATGTAATTACTTGAAATCATACAATTAAATAGTCTCAGTTATATTTCGGTATAGGCTATGTGTAGCTTATGATTAGTAAGTTGCCATAGCGATATTTCCCTAAACATCAGGTGGCGCTATACTGTATACAGTACATACATAACATCAGTAGGAACATAGGAAGACCTGTTTATTATTGTTTGGAGATTGTGTAGCCTACAATGCTGTTGCAGATTAGGCTATAACTTCTCGATGTAAAGTATCAAAGCATTTCTTTGCCTGCTACACAAGGAAAAACCCAGATGCGTAGTTTGGACAAGTGATTGCACTTCGGATGTTTCCTTTTAATAGGCCTAAATAAAAAATCGTTGCTTTCAGTATAAATCGGTTGTTGCCGTTTGTGAATAAAAGGTTACTAAATAATATATCATATCAGACAATTGGATAGGCTATAAAAGTAGGACTAGTTTTAACCTATAAACAACTTCTAAAGAGAAGTGCACAGCACATTAGATGTGACATGTTCATTTCAGAACGAGCGGTTTCTGACCTCACAGCAACAGGAATATGTTTTCATTATGCTTTATTCAGCGGTAAAACATGCCAACTAGGCAATGCCTATTCTTAAAATATTCACAATGTGGTTCACAATCATTGCTCTGTCCTGAGCTATCATTTGCAGGGGTTCTGCGCAGGCCATCTGCTTACCACTAGAAGTGGCGTCCGCGCCAGGCCTACGCGCAAGACCACGCCCACAAATGTGTCATCATTAGCGACGCATTCTCCTCGCGCGTCTGCGGCTCCATCAAGCATGAATCAGGCAGGAATGTGTGCCTGTGGGGGCGTGCGGGCGTGGTTTAGCGTCGTCTGTAACGGGAGGGAGTGTGGGGAGGTGTAGCTCATGGGATTCTGGATTGGGAACCGGTCATCAAAGTCCTTATAGGCAAGTCTCGCCACTCGCAGCCATCTTGGAAATGCCTCCGGGCAGTAATTAGGAAGAAGACCATATTGAAATGAATGGGGAGAGAGCCAAAGCTGCACTGTCAATGACCGCCGGGACATAAAAACCGATGTGAAACTGAAATATGATAAAAATCGCTTGAAACCTTTTGTGAATTTGCCCTTAAAATAAGGTTTAAATAGCTGTCCCCCCCCCCCCTTATACTACGACTGTGCATGCACAACAGTTTGCTTGCATCAGTGCAACCTCACGATTGGCTAAACAGGTTAATGCTGGGCAGTTATAAGGCAGACGATTGGCTCATTTGTGGCGGGGGGGGGGGGGGGGGGGGGTGGGGGGTAATTTTACCCAAAACACCCCAATTTACATTTTCGCCAAAAAAGCAATATTTAAAATTGGTTAATTTGCATTTTGACAAATTTT
>JAODUE010016702.1:0-25277 GCA_027564755.1 Amblyopsis hoosieri
CAGCGGAGGGGGAGTTTCAGCTCTGAACACCGCGCCATACAAACGTAAATTTTACATGTTTATAAAGTGTTATAAATACCCAGATAACTTCGATATAGTCGTAAAACTATAGCCGTCCGTATTATTGGGTCAATTTTCCAGTCTGTAATGATTAATTGGGATTGCATTTTCATTTGAATTTAGTCCTCTATGGACTTCCATACATATAGGCTAACAACAAAGCAGCAATCATTTGAGTTTTACTGCTTTAGATTGTTGTGTTTCAACAGTACAGATGCACAAGATGATGGTAGAACCTGCATGGCTCTAGAACCACTTATGTCTGTGCATATTGCTGCTGTTTCAATTGAAGGATATGGCCGTAATGGTTTTGTCCAACATGTTCGATTTCAGAATTCCATGCATTTTATATCAGAATGAGACGGCATACATTTAAAATGGAAAGATGTAATAAAATTTAAAATTGGTAATGGTACAACATAGTGATGACTTATACTCAAACACTTATAAAAACACGCTATGCGCTACACTTCGTACACGTCACTGAGCATCACTCTCTATGCCCATTAAACTTCTTTGAAAGTAGTTCAAGAACGTTGGAGGAAACGTTCAGTGACAAAGTTAATTGAACATTTATAACGTTCAGTCCACTGAACGCACGCTTACAGGGCGAGTTCTACAGCCCTTTGAGACTGTAATGTGATTAACGGCTATATAAATAAACTTGACTAATACACACATTGTATTCAATTTACAAAACTTCAGTTATTAACTTGTTTCAAAAATAGTAGTCACCCCTAGCCACCTATATTGAGGCACAAACTGCTATATGTAGTCTATGTACCTTTACTGTCGTTTGACCGAGTCGTCCAGACTGGAATCCTTTAATAATGTGTTTAGCTCCTTCAATGGCCTGGGGGATCTCAGCGGGGGAAGGAGGGACGAGCTCCACCCGAGCGTAGTGCCAGAAAGTTGCTAGCCGGGGCTTGGAGTAGGTCACAGCGGCTAAAGGTGAGAAGACCCAGCTGTCATCAATGCTCCGTGCTAGCAACAACTACTGTAAGCTATACACCGGTACGGTACCGTACTTAACTATAAGCTGAATGCAGCATGAAATTGACTGCTACGATAAAAGACCATATAACTATTATATATATAGATATATACATATATATACATATATATATATATATATATATATATATATGTATATAATAACGCATGAGACTACTGTAGCATGGAATACGACTTCGTAGTAGTCGTTATTTTGTGATTATTAATTGTTAAAAGTTACACATTTCAACGTATCACATTAGGTATTGCTAAAGCCAGTTAGCAGTCATGTACTGTTAACTAGGGAGGCCATTGTACTAGCTAATGTTAGCTTAAAAATGTCTGTCAATGCTGCGTACTATTCATTAAAGTCACCATTGGCGGTTGCATACAGCATATTGAAATAAACTATTTCACTTACCACCTATCAATGTTGGTACTTTCGCCACCATTTTCTGCACTGCTTGTGCCATGTTGAGATGTTGATGTATTTTCACGGCTCTCTACTTTTTGGCGTCGTTAACCGACTGAATGTCACCTCCAGCAGAAGGACCCACACATGCAGCTGTCCCATAAATGCCTGTGTACAAATACTACGCATCCAGATGTATCCACGCTGCCACAAATCAAGGCCTACATTCAAAATCAGTGTTGGGCAGTATCTAGTTACAGACTAGTAAATAGTTACTGTAATAGTATTACTTTTTTCACTGTTACTGAAAATAACTAATAGTTACTGCGTTACAAGAACGATATTTCTGGTTCTATAAAACGTAGGGTAGGCTATAGGCTGCAATGTGTTCACAGGAGTACCGGTAATAACTAGTATAATTCCTGAGTAACTTGCCCAACACTGCTCACAATACATCAATTATACACTAAAGCCTACTACCACTAGATTATAATATTAATGTAAATGAGTAGTTGTATGGAACTTGTAATAACCATTAACCTTAACCTTTTAATAATGTTAGAATGTAATGGTTAATATACTGTAGGCTAAACCTTATAGATAAGGTGGGCAGTGCAGTGCCCATGTGGAACTAGCTGCTATTTAATATGGTTAAAAAGTCATTATTATTTACTCCACTTAAAGGTTAGAAAGGCATATGTCAAAAAATATGTCAAATTGACTGTAGGTCTACTAAAGAAATGTTTTACTTAAATGTATGAATTAATGGATTCTGTTGCAGTTAAGGCGTTGAACCAGCAGAGGCTCTCATCTCTGCAATTTTTTTTTTTTTTTACTGATGGACCAGGTCTGATTCGGGGCACTGAGAAACTTCAGCAATATCTGAAGGGGAAGAAATCACAGTGGTATAAATGTCATTTGACATTTTGTTGGTGTGGAGGACCGTACCTAAATGAGAAGATGGGCTCCTGCTTTAAAAGCTAAATGAACCAGCTCATCATCTTAATAAATACCTTAACACACATTATTAGGTTAGGTTACACCACTCTGGTCTGATAGCCGACAATGTTTTGCGGGTTTGATGGCCTTTGGCAAATAGCTGTGTCCAGAATGGTAGTATAGAGTCTTCTGGTAATGTCTATTTGGCTAGATGTCATCTCTGCCTTAACAGAATGCTCACACCAGTCACATCTCACATCTCTAAATAATATGTGCACAATACAGCAAGACATGGTAAATCCTCAAGCACATCATATCATTTTAAAATCCCATTTGACCTTGTGCCAGAGAATGCATGTACAGTAGTGTGAATGGGCTGTAGTGTTTTCATAAACTAATTTACTTGACACAGTGATATATTTAGGCTCTGGTATGGCAAGAGCCAAAGATCTCTACCTTTTACTGACCATTTACACCCTTCCTGTGTTTGTTTTCATCACACATAGGCATGGAATCATGCCTCTATGGTGCATGAATATACAATATGTATTTACTGCCACCATCTCTTTAAGTTTGTTCATGTGATGTTACCATGGATTGCATCAGTGGATAGAAATACCTGCAGGGAAAATCACATTGTTTGTAGACAGTGACACATTGTTTTTTAGTTAGTATGGGAGAGAAAACTGTAGTATTTTCCCTCATGTACTTGCTTGATCTTGATTGACAGTATATGCAGGTCCTATTTGGATGAGTTACACTCACAAACAATTAAAAGGTGTTGCGCATGTTATGTGACTTTTTTAAATATGTGATTAAATGTTTGCTCCATACATAAATGAATACCATCCAGCAATATTGCTTAAGGAGGGGACAGTATGGGAAAGGTTATAAATTACCTTTATTATCATCATCATCCTTGAAACAGCGTTCAGTACATAGAACTTGCATTGTTTGAGTTGAGGAAACATATTCAAAACAAAATGTATACAAATTAAAATTATAAAAATATAAATGAATTAATAATTCACAAGCTAAATAATAAAGTTTGTGTAAATGCTCTGCTATTCCTACACCTTTCCCATTCAATAATTGCAGCTCCCTTAAGGGATAAATGTTATTTACTGTACCATGCATGACAGCATGCACATTGGTCTGGTGACTTACATAAAATGGCGTGTTATGTTATGTGTGTTATTATTAAGTGATATGGTGAAAGACCTCCAATTTAATAATCATTATCATTTGGATTTGATCATAAGCTTTTAAAGTTGTTTTAGTTTTTGGGTTTTTAGGGATGTCAATAAAAATACAATAGACAGAATAAACCCTTTACCAAAGGATGCACACTAATTTACCACAGCACAATCTCTAACAAATTATAAAATGCTAATGTATACACAATTCCACATGGCACAATGGGCCTTCCTGAAATCTATAGGTAAAATACCTTTGGATGTTTATTGCAAAAAATAGAACAGTTGCTACTGGCATGACAATGGCCAAATTTAAAGTTAATATAATAAAACCTTGGTGGTTTTATTATATGTGGTGGCTTTTATTATATGGACTATATTTGGTATGGTTGCTGTTATAATTTAAATGGAAAACTGGAGGTATTAGGGATACAACTCTCAATG
The DNA here is from genome assembly GCA_027564755.1 of Amblyopsis hoosieri. Lineage (NCBI taxonomy): Eukaryota > Metazoa > Chordata > Actinopteri > Percopsiformes > Amblyopsidae > Amblyopsis > Amblyopsis hoosieri. Next base: position 4,045 of record JAODUE010016702.1, read on the forward strand.
ATACCTATTGCTATGAATGTACACCAAATATCAGTCTTACTGCAGAAGATATGAACAGGGGATCAGTAATCATAACTAGACTTGTATATGGTAAAATATTAGGATATTAAGATCTAACTATCTACCTATCTATGTGATATCTATTTGCTAAGCTACAGGGTCACCTGCTACATACTTGTATTTGTAGTTAGTTCTCCCCCCCCCCTTGGTATCATTCCAGAGCAACACAAAATGTTTGGTAATCAGGACAGGCTTTCACCCACCTGTTCTCAATTATGTCAGAACAAATGAATGAGGGAATAACAATATTACATAAATTCAAATGCAACATTGATCAGTTTCACTTCTATATTGATGATGCAACTTTCAGTTGCTGTTTTCCTCCTATTCCTTCAAGTGACACGCATTGATATATATATAAACATAAAATATAAATAAACAAACAAACAAACAAACAAACAAATAAATAAATAAATAATAATAATAATAATAATAAAACATACATTGAAAAGTGCAAATGTAAATTTCTTTACAGCATAACATATTTACTGTACAATCATTGATTATATACCCATATTATTTTATGCATCATAATAAGGATTACTAAGTAGCATAGATTGAGTTAAGAAACATTTCATAGCAAGTCTACCAATAAATAACATTTGCATTGCCCTGCGACAAGGACAGGCTCTTCTAAACACTGCCAGGGAGGTGTGTGTGTGTGTGTGTGTGTGTGTGCGTGTGTGTTTGTGTGTGCACATGTGTGTGTGTGGTGTGCATGTTTGTGTTTGTATGTTTATTTAAGGTATATGTGCAAAAAAAAAAAAAACACTGAAGAAGAAGAGACTGACATCATTCTAGTTCAGAGGCATAAAAAAACTGCCTAGCCAGCCTTTCAAGTATCTAGCACTGTTTCAGACAACACACATAGGTCATACATCAGCAAAGCAGAAGGAAAGAAGGAACCTTCCTTCTAAAGCTTCAGCAGGAGTCTGCTGCAGAGTCACATACAGTAACAAGCAGGGACAAGCAGTTGAATGGTTTGTGTCAAACGACACCATTTACACAAACAACACAGCAAAACTGGATATTGCATCTACAGTAACAGCTTTCCCATATTGACACGAAACAGCACCCCTGTTAGTCTGGAGTCAGAAGTTTCATCATATTTGCGTTCACATCATGATTTGCTGCTTTGTTTTGTCGGTAACAAATGCTGGACAATGCTTTGCAGAAAGCAAGTCATAGTATAGCTGACAAATGATAAATCACGACATAGACAAAAGGACACTTTCTCCATGTTTAAATGGCAGGGAAGGTTTAGACTCCCTCCATGTCCTCACTAAAGACGGAGAACCAAGTCTTTGTCTAAAAGATCCTATTTGTTGACATTCGTAGAATTAAAAAAGATGGATGAGCATCATGGTTGGGATCTTTTTTTTTTTACCTGATGCCACAAAGTTCATGGCCACATTGATGGCGCATTGTTGTGAGCCTTTTGAACAAAAGGTAATTCCCAGTGGCATCTGCTTTGAATTCCCTGGTCCAAGAACTACACATTTCACTTCTTTGCCATAGGAGAACATGCTTTTACTCTCAATCATCATCTTGGGTATCATCAGTTCAAGAGCATTTACACGCTAGTCTTTAAAGTAAACGTGATCTATAAATGCTAACAAAAACACTAGTAGTTGAGGGTAATAAATTATGGGCAAGGGAGGATAAAGAAGATTGACCAAAGATAAAACATACTCACCAGTATCAGAATTCCACCTGACAGTGAATAGTCTTCTGTACAGTTGGAGATGATTGTGTGTTTATTTTCATGTGTGTTTATATGTGTGAGAAAGTTACACTAAATGTTGATTTACTATCTCATTCTGCAGCAATATGTGTGCGTGTCCAAATCCAACAGGGGTCGACCGCTTAGCGCTCTGACTTCACTTTGTAACGTAGCACCAGGTATGTGGCGAGTCTGAGGACCACGAAGAAAATGCCCAGCACAATGAAGTCCACATAGAGCTTTGCGTCCTCAACGTCCAGCAGCTGAAGGACTTCTTCTGGCTTCTGGAACTTACACACAAGTCCCGGACACTCCAGTTCGGACCGGTTCATTCCATATATCGACAGGATGACGCCCTCAAAGCCATACCTACACGGCACCATGTAGGAGAGAAAACATACAGTAGTGAACAAACACAATCAACTTCATTTGAATACAGAGAACTGCTTTTGCCTCAGACATATTATATCAAAAAAACTTGTTTGCAACATGCATACATTATTCCATAATGGTCCGCATACCTGACATAAGACACATACGAACTCCACTGTAAGTACTTGGGAATGGTGTCAAAATTGACAAAGAAGCCAGAGAAGAGGAGAACCGGTATGGCTGTGACAGGACCCACGAAAGTGGCCACCTGAGTGGGAGACAGAGAAGGCTCTAGAAGGGTATATAATAGCTATAGTGGTACCAAAGATACTGGAATAATAACAAGATAGCGCACGCTCTCTGGGCGTGTCACCAACGGCATATTGCTGTAGCAGCTAAATCTACCATACATGGCTTGAAACAATGTCAATTTACCCCAAAACAGTTCACTGCAGAAATACCGTTGTGGCCTCAGATTGATCTATAGGTACTTAGGAATTAATATTATGTACTCAAAATATCCATTAACACCCCCAGAGAGAAATAATGGGCAATATTATAGTGAAATCCGTGGACCTCCCCATTGACTTGCATGGAACACTGGGTCGTTCTGGTCTGCATAAAGGGTGAAAAGTGGAACCTCTGTGTTATTCCGATCTCTCTGGTATGACCCTTTCTCTCTCTCTCTCTCTCTCTCTCTCTCTCTCTCTCTCTCTCTGGCTGGACCCTCTGTTATTCCAGGCTCTCTGGTAGTGGTATACATCAGGGATGAGGGAAGGCTCTCTGGTAGTGGTATACATTAGGGATGAGGGAAGGCTTACCTGCAGCGAGGTCGAGGCGGCGCCTATCAGCAGGCCTAAGGACTGAGCCACCAGAGCTGTGGATGTAGACAGGGCCATGAAGAGCAGGTATCGGCCAGCCTCCGGGGGCTGCTGTGTCATCCAGTACACTATGCTGCAGTACATGATTGGACAAATCACCTACAGAAACAAAACGTTTTAGTTTAAGTTACACTAATGCAAATTTCCTCTGCGTTAAAGTAGAAGTTTCCCCCTCAGTGTATCGCCTATACTTGATATGAAGATGTATGATTTAGTTTGTGTTATCCTGTTTACAGTACTTTGTTATTGCGGCATCTTAGGGATGCACCAATCTGACTTTTTTAGTCCCGATATCGATACAGATACCTGGGCTTTGGGTATCTTCCGATGCCGAGTACTGATCCGATACCAGTGTAAAATGTATAATCCACATGATACTTCTGGAGGTGCTTGATTAAATTCGTTGTGTTATATTTTTGCAGTGCAACCATTACCATTACCATTTGCAGATATTGCAAGTAGTCTGCGAATTTCTTGGCGTAGGAAGCACGAAATACCTCCAAACTGCTAAACCCCTTGGTTTTAGCTCCCCCTTCATGCTGGTTAGCAAACGGTCTACATGTGCACTCACTGCTAACACATCGCGTAGTAATCTTCCGGACCACTGCTGACGCATAGCGTAGTAAGCCTATGCATGTAATTACATTGAACAGATCAGAAAAATAAATCGACACCCTTGTCAACGATATCCCATCCAGCTATTTGAGTCAGATTCGGACCGATATCGATATCAGTATCGGAACAGTGCATCCCTAGTCACTCTTATGTAGTACACATTTATCTCGTCAATTATATTGTATTAATAATATACAGTCATTTGAAAGATTACCTGAAATGGAATATCTGCCATTGTCTTAGCTAGGTAGTAGGCTTTCAGGCTGTACCAGTAGTTCAGATGTTCCCTCAGAAACACAGACATCTCAAGAGGAACTGCAGAACACCAGCACCGAAATAAGTAAATAAGTAAACAACAACAATAAGTAACAGAACATGCCCAAAAACAAAAAACTATTTGAATCCTTTCCGAGCCATCTCATCTTACATGTCAGGATCGTGGGCATCAAGGCAGCGAACATGAGGAACAGCATGGAAAAGAAGAGGAAGCCAGTGTTGTTGAAGACCTTGCTGGCATCATTGCCGATGTTCAAATAGAGCAAGCCAATCAGAACGCCGACACACAGATGGGACATCACTCTGAGGTGGGTCAGCACCTATGGTAGCAAAACAACATTATTAAAGCACATCTATCCTCACTATTGATACCATCTTATGATGTACAAATGCACGTTTGGTACGTTAAATATTAACCATGTCCCTGCATATAGTTGTGAAGGTTCTCTTGAACAAGATGCAGAATTGTGTGCATGTACTGGTAGCAAAGGTATGCTTCTCAATGGTTCCAGTTTCCTTTAGGGACAGAGAAAAGACAGAATTAAATATGTATTACACACACACACACAAACACACAAAGCATACCATACAATCAGTCATAACTACTTAACTTTGTAAATATAAATCTTTCCTGTGCTATGTTTAAATAACTGATTAAAGGACCAAGAAATGTAAGTAGGCTCATATTGGTAACACCAGCTCAAATTCAAAATCTCAAAATGGAATGTATGCACCCCTGCTAAAGAGGTTATACTTATATTACAATTATATGCTTTGCTTATGTCAATAATCAGCAGTATATAAAAGGCTACATTTGATTCCATATTATAAGTTTTTTGTTTACATGTTGAGAAAATGAACACATAGAGCTCAACCAGAAATGATAAATATAAGCATGAACATTTTTCAATAAACTCCATCACAAGTCATCTTTACAATCTGGTATTATGGATATACCTGGATTAGAAAGCAAGAGCATTAATCTTAATGGTCGACAATGATTTAATGTATGTGGAGAGTGTCATGGTTCTATTCTGTGACACAATAATACCCCCGACATACTGTAACATGTACCACATGCATAATTAATGTAACTCTGTGGTTCAATCAATATATAACGACTGCAAGTAATCTACCAGAAGTGACTACAGAAAACTAATTTGAGTCATTGTTACGCACTGTGCAACAACAGATGGATGGCTATAAGCGACTGGGTCAGTTATGTTACGCCATAGCGTAAATTAACAGCGCTACATTGCGCTGACAGCAGGCTCCTTCACGCTCATCACTCACATTGTGACACTGAGAGTGACAGTCGCTTTTGTCGCAGGAGTTCTTCTTGCCCTCCTCTGAGCACAAGCCACCCTGGACAGCTTCAAACAGCACTGGGTTCAGGTCACCGTACTCCCCCGAGGCCACCTCAATGACTGGAGACAGACCCGACACAGCAGTGAGATCACAGTCACAGTTCTTAATGATATCGGCAAGTCTCGCCACTCGGCAGCCATCTTTTAAACACCTCCGGGAAGTTATTAGAAAGACCGTCCGTATCGAAATGAATGGGGAGAGAGCCTATTGAAAGTGCACTTTCAATAGTCAACGGACGTAAAAATGGCATATATACAATCGCAAGACAAATCTGATCAAAACCTCATAAATCGTTTGGTGACTTTGCCCCAACATAAGGTTTATAAAAACTGCTTTCACCGACAGGTTATACTTGTAATATGTAACATATTTTTACAATCTATAAACAAATGTGTGTGTAAAAACTATGAGGCTTTTGAGAAAGTATTTACATCTATATAAATATAAATGTAATCTGTACAAAATGCGTGTACTATAGGCTACACCATAGACTCTCCTATAATACATATTATTTTACATATTACTGCTTGGTATACACACACACACACACCCACACACACACACAAAGGGCTTTCCCATACTTACTGAAGTCAGCAGGATTGTGATAGGTGGGGCAGTGGAGACCCAGGGTCTTCAGATAAGGAATGAGGTATGGCACAGTGCCTTTGTATATGCATTGGCCCTGACTCAGGATGTATAGCTGATGGAGGAATAGGACAGATCCACAGTAACTAATATTATGATCAAATCTTACTAACCACAAGTCCAGATATCAAACACTGTAGTTTGACAGTTGAATTAACATGCATACATATATATATATATATATATATATATATATATATATACATGATCATTAACAAAATGAGGGGGAAGGTCAGAGACTCAGTTAGGCAGCACTGTCTAAAATAATAAATAGGCCACTAGGCTTGTTAAAGGACAGCACTGTGAAAACAGCTTGTCAGTATCTGAGACAGCCAATATAACTGAGGTGGTAGTACAGTACAGAAACAGATTGTTTTTTTTAAATCTCCAGGCAGATGGTATTTTAGTAGCTTTTTTGCCATGATTATAAACTGTTAATTTATACAAGGTCTGACTAATTAGTGGTACAGGATAACAAAATAAATTATAAACACGTACCAATTTACCACTATACACTACACTACACACTATTTATATACAATTATATATTTATATAATATATAAAATATATGTTTTGCGTATTATATGATGATAATCCCCCTCCCCACACACACACAGGCACATGCACACACAGGCACACACCCACGCACACACACACACACACACACACACACAGGTTCAAAGCGTGGCTGTATGCATCGTAGCAGCTAACGTAAAGCATTCACCTTATCAAACAGCTCAAAGATCTTTGCGCTGGGCTGGTGGATGGTGCAGATGATGGTGCGCCCGCCCAGAGCCAGGGACTTCATGAGTGACACCACCTGGAAGCAGGATGCACTGTCCAGGCCGCTGGTACGTAACACACAATGGTGGCAGATGGATGGTTGAAGACCCACACAGCTTTGTTTACAGGACAACAGAGGCGTCACCAGGTTTTAAATGTATATCTATGGGTTTAATTGTCTATGGTAGTGTAGTCTTCAATGTTTTTCGGGCCAACGACCCCTTTGCTGGACCCCCTATCACATGTAGTACGGTATAAAATATTTAGTTGACGCGCTAATTCTGTGTAGTGCGGTCTATAGTGTATGCAAGTAGGCTAACTTAGTAGGTCATTACAATTATTATAATTGGCATATTTATATATTTATAGCACATGTTGATTTTATGTTAATTTGGGAAGAAAATACATTTGGAATCAAATAATTTGGAGGACACTCTGCAGTACCTCTACGGATCCCCTAGGGGTGACAGACCCCTCGTGGAAGACCTCTGGTCAATGGGTTTAATTGTAAAAGTGCTATTTCCACATTATTTTCCTCGCTGCGGGGTGTAAGTTCTAGATAGGTTTATAATTTTTGCAAATTTGTATCCTTCGCAGCAGTATATAATGCATAGCATGTAACCATTTTAATTTTTAAAAATGTTTAAAAAAATGATTTGCTGGAAACATAAAAAATAACATTGACACTGTTTTTCTCAGTGTAATTATTTGTTTATTGGGTTACTTATTTATGTGGTATTGATATACTGTACCACATAACCTAGACATTGTTGTAGGCTACATAAATGCAGGTGTGAAAACTATATGGATAATTTCCTTGTGTATTATGGTACCTGGTGGGCTCATCGAAGAACATGACCGGAGGGTTATTGACCAGTTCCACTGCAATGGCCAGCCTTTTGCACTGACCGCCCGACAGAGAGTTGGTACGGGTTTGGGCACACTCCTGAAGGCCCAGAGCGGTCAGGATCTCATCCACCTATAGGAGACACACAGAGAGAGAGACAAACGGATGCCGTTTAAAATGTAATCAAAATGCGTAGGATTAAATGGCTCAAATGTAAGGATAGATTAAGGCAGACTCACAAGTTCCTTTTTCACCTGCGTGCTCTCATTCATTTTCAGATTAGCGGAGACCTGGTAGACACATTGTTTGTTAATAAGCTAAATTAAAAGGCATGAGTTATTTGCCGTTCAAATATAAGAATATGCAGAATTATATTAAAAATATTTAGTTTTGTCACAGTTGCTGTATTGTATGAACCAAATGTATCTTCGGTTTTTTTTCCAACCACCATTGTGTTTCACATTTCTCCCAAAACACTGTGTATGCTTTAAAAATTATTTTTTGCATTTCTTGGGCTGGTTTTACTTTTGTGTGAACTACTGTCTGTGAAATCGGCCCTAGTGTTTGAGTTTGTATAGGAATAGTTCATGCAAAGTAAAAAAAAATGTATTCTTTCAAGTAAATAGTAAGACAATCTGGAGAGAGCTTATTGATATTGTACTCGACCAAGACATAAACACCTCTCCTTTCAATGCCACAGGGTGCTCCCTCAGATGCTCTGCCCCACATATTGGAAACGCATCGCGAATGAGGATATTTTTGTTGTGTGTGGTCTACACTGTGTTTGTGTTTCTCTGGCTGTGTAGAAGTACTGGAATCATTTTTAAAGCATACACAGAGAACGGAAAGTTATCGAGAAAATGTGACTTGACAGTGTATTACAGTGCATTAGCTTACAAATCACTTAGAATAAGTACTGTACTTATTATTATACTATACCGAAGGACTAACATTTAAAACGTAATCCAAGCACAACAACAAGTCTGATGCAAGTGATTTTATGACTATATTAGTTAATTTACGGTCACAACAGTCAGTGACCACTGACATGAGAATGACGGCATCTCCCTTTTTTTTTGGATGACCTCACCATCACGGCTTCTCGCGCGGTCAGATGTGGCAGCAGCATATCGTCCTGCATGATGTAACAAGACATCTTCCTGAAGGTCCTCAGGTCCCGAGGTCGGCCATTTACAAAGATCTGGCCCTTCATACCCGTCTCCCTGTTTTCAGAAGGGAAAATGTGGGAATGTGGCGATTAACACTAACAGACAAGTCAAACTGCAATTTACCTCAGTATGCTGTACCACAATAAACATTCCTTTTGTATACAATGAAACCAATCTAAAACATTTTATAAACCTTCATTGCCATTCCACTGTACTGTATATTAAGTCATACATTTGACGACATTTGAGAAGCAAAAAAACATTTTTAAAGCATACACAGAGAACGGAAAGTGTTTTGGGAGAAATGTGAAACACAATGGTGGTGGAAAAAAAAACGAAGATACATTTGGTTCATACAATACAGCAACTGACAAAACTCAATATTTTTTATATAATACTGCATATTCTTATATTTGAACGGCAAATAACTCATGCCTTTTAATTGTAATGGATTTCTAAACGTTTACTAGAAATTTTTTTTTTTTTTAGAACTTTAAGTGCACCTGAACCAATCCCTGCCCAGTTCTCACCTATAGCCAGCTAGAATATTCATCAGCGTAGACTTCCCTGCGCCAGAAGGCCCCATGATGCCAATAAGTTCTCTGCTGTTGAATCTTCCAGACAGACACTTGAGCAAGGCTTTGTAACCTGATGAAGGGAGAAAGCCCCATTAATATACTGTATATACACAGTAAATACACAGCCATTTCATACAAAACAGAAAGCAAGTAACAGACATTTATAACAAATCAACAAGATTAACAAAAAAAGAAATGTGCCGTTAGCAATAAAGCCAGGCAAGAGGTCATGCTGACATACAATGGTTTGACATTAGTGAGTTTGCTTTCACTCAATACCACATTTTGCAGTTATGCTTCTTCTGCCTGGCCAAGCAATTATATTTAAAATCTGTCTGTAATGGACCTCCTAACAATAAGAGTTCAGACTGGAGCCCAACATCACAGCATTCCAATCGACTCCAACACTGCCTGTGGACCAGTAGGCTATGGTACAATTTGGGCTAATTCTACCTGTAGCATTGAAGATGGTCCTAAACCACATACAAAATAGCTGCCTCTTGTCATTAAAATAGCCCCATGTTGATGTGGGGAGCATATAGATCATTTATTATAACGCCAGGCTGTGCATACTAATAGGTGTATCCGTGCAATGCATTTCCATGTTGATGTTTTCCAGGCAACACACCCTTATACACATACTATAACAGACTGTGATCTGAGGAATTACATAAGAAATACTGTCTTGGTAGCCCGATGAGATAGTTATTCATAATATAAAATGGGTGTTGTTTAGTCAGACAGAAGCAGTTGCAGTGACTATCGCCCTTTTATCTCTAACCTAACCAAAGTATTTCACTTATTTCATAAAAGGCTATTATATTGTCATCACAACCCTTGTTTTTTTATTTATTTTATTCTTACCACAACTTTAACTGAAATTATAATTAATTGTTTAGTTCATAAATGTAAATAGACTGCATTTATACAGCGCTTTTCTAACCTTCCGGCCACTCAAAGCACTGTAAAGGATTGCCTCAGATTCACCTATACGTTCATTCACCGATGGTAATTGCTGCCATGCAAGGTACGACCAACCACTGGGAGCAGTTAGGGCTAGGTGTCTTGCTCAAAGACACCTCGACAATTGGTGAGGAGTTAGCCAGGATCGAACCAGCAACTTTTGGATCACCTGTCGCCCCGCTCTACTCGTCCATTAATGAACGTTCAGCAGACTTGAGAGACAGAGCTGTCAAATGTTAACGCATGCTCTGCTTTGGAAACGTTTCATATATAAATTTGTTTGAATCAATTTACACCGTTAATATGAATGTTTGTAAGCCCCCTGAGACAATGTTACCTACGTGGAGAATGTCTTCATTTGGATTCTGTGCATAGTTTTGCACTATTGCATATTCAATAATAAAAGAAAAGCACAGAGCTATAATTTCTGCTCTCAAATGGAAACACATGTTTTACCGGCAAAACTAAAATGAGTTGGTAGCAATAAATAAGACACAACAGGGCCATACACGCACACACACACACACGCACGTGTTTCAAGGGGACATGAGAGAATAGAAAACCATTGATAGTCACAAATTGCACGCGCACACACACACACATGCACGCGCACACACACGCACACGCGCACACACGCACACACACACACAACCACTTCTCAATCTATCATCGACATCTACCTTTGCATTTACAGCATATTGCAGACGCTTTTATCTAAAGGGATTAACAATCTCTGTCTCTCTCCTCCCTTCCTGTCTCTGTATGGCCGAGCTAGTGTTACGCCACTGCCTGACCTCCCTTTGGAGCACGATACCCTCTCCGTGAAAGCGGGCTGTTGTGTTTTCTGCAAAACAGGGATAAATGGCCATCCAATAAGGGGGCTCGTATCTCCCCTAACCTTCCATAGTCCTAACATCCCAGGATGCCAACATCAATCGTGAAACTCTATGAATGCCCGGATGACCCAGGCCTTTGATAGTGGTAGTGATTTGATAGCATCTCCCCTTGTGTTATTGTACACTATGAAATGAACCCTCTGTGACCCCTTCCCTGCCCAGTGCTTATGTGATACATGACTCATGAAGAGTGTCCGAGTGAATCAGGGCCAAGATACGTAATCTGTGACATCGTGGGTTACACCTCCCACCACCTCACGACCATTTCTCCTCTCTCCTGCCAATACGCCTGCATAATGAGGCAGAAATGCAATAAAACAGCCTTGGGAAGCAGAGAAAGAACAAAACAAAAGAATAAAGAATGGCTGACTTGTCCTTGCTAAAGAAAGAAAGAAAGAAAGAAATTATCGCTGAGTGCAAAACCATGCTGCGTTATGCATCGCTGTCTCTAAGGCATTGATTATCTTTGCGTGAGATGCATAAGAGTCGCAGTTCATCACTTCTCACAGGTCCGTGAGTAACCAGCACATGTGGCATGTTATGTAAGCTATAAAATACTCAAGTTACTCACACAGTCAAGTGGACGTCATTACACTGTATGCTTTTATAGAACGGAGAGAGGCAGCAAGGCATTTTAACTGGATCACACGGGATGCTGTGAAGGTGACCTAGAGAGTATACCAACACGGGGTGCAGATTAAAATAGCCTGAGGAAAATGACTAGCCATGTGTACGTTAAGCAACCTCTTTGACTGCCCAGGGCGGGTGCAGGGTAAGAGGCTTCTCGTTCACACTTAATCACACACATAAGATGAGGCAGGCAGGCAACCTTCTGGAGCAGAAAAACAAATGGAAGATACCCCGGATTGATTTAGCTGAGTACTCGGGGAAAAACAATATAATACGAGCTTCAATTTATGAAGAAAGCCTGAGCTATCGACCGGTGCCAAGGAACCTCTTCTCATTCTGTTACAAGGCACTGTTACACACCAGGCTTTCACAATACACACAACAAACATTTCCCTGCCTGGCTTTGTCATGATTGCACATTGACACTTGACAAGACATAATATAACTGCTGGCAAACTTGTAAGCATTGATTTTTTTAGGAATTGTTTTTGTTGAGTCAGTTGCATCACTAAACGTCCATGCCATGTTATTGTTTACTGATATGAGCAACTCTTGCACGAAGGTTAAAAATTGTGGCTAGTTTGATAAATGATGTATATACTGTATATCATACACCGATTAATCTGCTGGGTTCTGTCTACTTTCTGCCATGGCTTAACGTCAAGGGAACGCGTGGAAAGGAGAGGTAAAGAGACTGCCAGTCTGCAAGCGTGAATTATTTACTATGGCTAAACTGCGCTGAGCTCAGCAAAGCTACAGACTGCAGCCTGCTACAACATGGTAGTCTGTGTGCATCGTTTTGTGTTTGTGTGTGTGTGTTTGTGTGTGTGTTTGTGTGTGTGTGTGCGTGTGTGTGTGTGTGTGTGTGTGAAAAAGAGAGAGAATATATTGGTTTGTGCCAGAGTGAGTGAGAGTGAGAGGGAGAAAGAGAGAGAGAGAGAGAGAGAGAGAGAGAGAGAGAGAGAGAAATATGGGGGTGGGGGGGGGGGGAAGGGTAGTACCAAGGCAAGACAGAAATTAAAAGCATCCTTTAAAGCACCAAGATGGTTTTCAACACATTGTTAAAATAAAAGTGGCCACGGCGCAAGCTAAGCTTGAAGTACCTCTTCTCCGCCAGCAGGGGCCCTCGCGGATGGTGTAGGAGAGCTCTGTGAACTCCACATCAACGGCAGAGCGACGAGGGAGATGAGAGAACCGCTGAGCCTCGGTGATGTGATTCTCCACTTTCTTCAGGTGCGTGAGCAGAGGTGCCTCTTGCGGTGCTCCAACAACGGGGAGCTTAGTTTCCTCCATGGGGATGCTAACCGACCCCGGGTCCAGCGACCTCTCGGCCATGTCAAGATACTATAGAAAGGAAAGAGACACGTGTAAACAGACTAAATGTGTACTCTGTGGCTGTTGGCCCAGCTGATGATTAATTCCCTACCGCTATCCCTCCCACATCGTCTGCTGAGTTTCATTGCAGCCATAATAGCCTGTGCATAGTGTGTACTAACTAACTGGTGTTTCTGTTTAACATTAAAAGGAGCATTCATTTCTTAGTTATTATTTAATGTCGTTCCCGCTGACCCTTGCGGCAAGAATTACTGCTGAGTTTGATACGTCGGTTATGGTTGGTATTCCCTGGTGATGTATACCTCGATCATTCTGAAGAATTTACACATCATTCAAAGCTGCAATAAATGGTGAAACAGCAATATAATGCACTATATACTCATGTCTGAATTGATGGGGGCCCCATTCCCCTAAAGTGCCTGCGAATGAAATTATATTAATGATCTGTTGTCACTCATTTTATATTTGATGTAGATTTACACCTAATATGGCATTAACCACAAATGTGTTCAATCCATGCTTGTCTGCTTTTGAAATCAGAATGGTATCATGAGGTAGCAACATCCACCAAAACATTCTCCAAAACATTTGCGGTTTTGTGGTTAAACATTGATATAGCATTTATCTATGTTGTAATTAAATTATTTATTATAAAAACACACAACCTTTTTTATTAAATTAATACATGTAGTTTTGGAAATGCCTTCAGTTCATTGTGCGACCATCCTGACCTTGCAAGCTCTGCGGCGAGTATCAACCTGGGAGCCCTTGACACAAACTGTGTAGAAAACAATCGGGCCAATTAGCGGCTATAGCTGACGTTTTTCCCCAAGATGACGACATCAGCATGCATTTCGATTTCTACTCTCTATAGTTCATTTTAAACATTGTGATTTTGATAGGACTTAAGACTGTAGCTGGCGAGATCAGGGTGGCATCACGAGCCAGGCTGGTTCATCACACTATCTCTTCTGAGCGGTAACATCTGTTAGCACCCTGGATGGTGCCGGAGCAATGTGGTGAATGCAGATTCTTGTGGAGGAGCTGATGTGATTGCAGACATCCTCTTAAAGCATAGGTGCAGTGCATGATCTGATTACAGATCAGGCTCTGGACCCGCTGGATAAGAGGCACAAGTGTGTGAGGAATAGGGATCTGGTTTCAGCCATACAGCGCAGCTATAGTGCTGATTCAAATACATTTCACTCTAAACATTATAGACAAGATAACTTTAAAATTACATTTAAAAATGGCTTACTACGCAATTTGGGGCTTTTATAATTTGGATACTTTTATGCTCAAACGTTGTAATGTCTTTGGTTTGATTTAATGGACATTGATCCCAATGAGTTTAACTGTAGATATCAGGATTTATGTAAAATAAGCATGATTTTAACATCAGTGTGCTAATATTAATTTGTGAAATATCTAGGTTGCTGTACTATGCAAAATACTGTATATATACATTATATATATATATATATACTATATATATTGTATACTGTGATTTAAAATGTGAATAGTGGCTTTAAAAAAATGCTAATAATAGATTTAATGGTAAACATTTCAGATTGATTGTTAATCAAAGCCATTCAATAACAACATTGCTATGAAGAGCTCTATCATTATAAATCTAATGTTTATCAAATTGCTCTCTGGTTCAATAACTTTTTTTAAACCAATGGTCTTGTGTATTTGGCATGTTTCAGAAAAACAAAAACCACAAAAGAACCGTGAATATGACTTATGGTGTTCTGTTCCAAAATGCATTCCTGACTTAAGATAAGAAACATGCAATACAGACAAAAGATTTAGTTGTGGGGGACAATGGTCATTAGTCATCATGCATGTCCCTGTGTGCTGTGGGAGCAGGTAAAGTGAGGTTTCCTGACGTATATCTGTTTACAGGTGTCATGAATTGACCCGCAATGGGATAGACTAACAGGTGCTTTTGAAGAGTATGTATCAAAGCTGTCACTAAATCCATGCCTCACTGAACACAACACATTATGAGTTTACTTCTAATTGTAAAGACACACACTGGTCCCTTGAGGGATGGGTTAAATGCAAAGGATGAATTTCGCTACATGAATGTGTATGTGACAATAAAAGGACTCTCTGCTTTCTGTACGTAATCTAAATATTTACATTTCACCATACTGTATGTCTGCTGGAGCAGGGAACAGGCCTTTGATTCTGGTGTTGTACAGGGGTTTCTATACCTACAGGCTGGTATGGACATTCGCTAATGGTAACAATAAAAATCAATAAAGACCACGGTCAATGTTCTTCTGGGGGGCTAGTGGTCTGAGTGCTGGACTGCCAGCCAGAGGGTTGTGGGTTCCAACCTTGTAGCTGATCCTTGAGCAAGATGCCTAGCCCCCTACCTGCTCCATATAATAATTGTAATCATTGTAAGTTGCTTTGGATAAAAGCGTCTGTTAAATGGCCTAAATGTAATTATCTTCTGTAATCCATGTGGGATATATTGTGGTATACACGTATAGGTTGTGGTCTGGCAGTAGGTACACGCAGGACTGTGAAATATACTACAAGACTGTGCTGAGCTGTATATTCGGACTATTGCATGCATGGAACATTTGGTTGTACACATGACATTCTCTGACATTCAGTAACAGGATATGATATTTCTTGATTTATGTTTGAGGTGAGAATTAGACCATATTGACCGCATTTATCATGCCCATTTGAGAGCCATGTCTTTTATATTTATATAGAAGGTGTAGCTTCTAATTGCATATTCAAAGCACTATGGCTAATGGCACTACTAATTTGTTTTTTGACTATATTTGAAACTGACGTCACAGAGCAACCTACATTTTAAACATTTAGGCTACATCTATACCACTAGGGAGATGAGTCAACGGGTTCATATAGGACACAGCTACTGTACTGTATTCTGCAGAATCCAATGCTCCCTCTCTCTCACGCACAGGACAGTGCGCGTACACAGACATGCACGCACGCGCGCGGACACACACACACACGCACACACCACAACATTATGGCGTGTTTTTTTTATAGAGAGAAATAGGGCCTAGGCTAATCTGGGACATTGTGTTACGTACCTACTTATCCGCGTGTGTTGAAATGACCAGGAGATAAAGACCTGCCTCTGTGTCCCGGGCAGGAACAACAAGGTTGATCTCTGTAGATAAAAACAGCTCAATCCATCCACATTAGAATGTCCCCATGAGACTTGTGGTGATTGTCACTGTGCGCCACTAGTCTATGAAAATATTAATCGGTTCTGAGGCGATGGAAAAACAAACCGTTTTCTCCACAATGTCGGGGTGCGGTGCATTATCCCGCATCCAATACAGCAACTCTTGAAATTAAAATCACGTCCGGCGCACGGACTGCATCTCCCGAGAATCATAAGGGGAACAGGACGCCCGTCATATTTCACCTACTTGTCTACAGCAATCCTTCCTAAACGCGTACCGAGCTGCCCATACATATTACCCTTGGTGTTGTTGATGGCTATCTCCGGTCCGCGCCACGAGAAAACGCTTCTTGCTGCAGCAGCATAAGCTCAACGCAAGCACCGGCCAGCTGTGGCATGCACCGGTTTGGGATATAGGGCGTTGCTGCCAGGCGTTTTGCGCGGAGAAATCCCGCACACCCGAGAATTGATTTATATTGTATTTTAGTGCAGTACGCACATCTCTCAAATGCCACTTTGCCTGGACTCATAAATCCATCCAGTTTTGGATTAAAGATGTGTCTCTCTAACATAGAACTATGTGGTCTCTAAATACAATCAGAAAATAAACAATTTCACTAGTATTTAGTTTGACTATTTAAATAATCATAGCCTGTCATGACATTCATTACATGAGTATAGCTGTCGGCCCATTTTGGCTACAGAAGAACTTTTGAGCGTCAAAATTAACATTGGGGCGCTTTTAACGAATTCAACAGCACGCGGTCGCTTTAAAGACCGCACCTGCGCAGCTGCATGCTGCTGAGGCTGCAGTGCCTGGGTTATTTTCGGTAAAACAATCGGGGTTACTTGCGTTCAATCAGTCCCCCGCCCACCCCCTTCCCTTCCCCCCAACCCCCTCCTCATGTCTTACATCACCCTTGAGAGGAAATAAAAACGATTGGGTGAAAAATTTTAGGTCTAGCTTAATTAAATTAACTTTAAGCTATACATTTAGATATTAGACAGACAGATGCAGCTAGAGCACAAAATTTACTATTAACTATTAATAATGCTGTTCCTGATACTATTTATTGCGGACTATCTGACCCTCACAGAGATGATTTATCTCATATGCATCAGACATATAGGACACTATTTGTTCCAATGAAATGTGTTCCCAGGCAATTCTAGATTCTATTGCCAGTGATGATAGACTTCATGTTGTACTTTCAGTAGTGCTTGCAGTTTCTGTTAGTTTGGAATAAATACATTGGAAGCATTTGTCTTTTAGTTTAACCCTACTTTACACCAGTAGTCAAACATAAATTACAAGAGATCACGGGACCACATTTTATCATATGCCTATATCTTTCATATTATCTTGATTATTTTAATATGATCTTTGATCATATCTTTCATAGCCTATTGAAATGTTTGCTCAAGATACTTGAGTGAAAAATGACCCAAGTTAGGCTACTTGAAAGAACAGACTTTTCCATTTATGCAACATTAGAGAGCACAACAATTAACCGCCTACTGATCAAGATACTGTAGTTCAGCCTCTATGGTAATTAATTACATATTAACAGGATCTGAATGATAATTTGTGACATAGGAGCAAATATTGCTTTCTCATTCTATCGCAAGATTATCAGAACTTAAAGACTTCTAAGCAGTTCTGATATGAAACCATGGAAACTGTGGGAATGGGCTGTGCTCACAAATGAGGGTGCGGTCCAGGCGAAGTAGACAAAGTACAGTATAAGTAGCCTACCGTGCAGGTCAGCCATTTCAACTACAACATACAGGATGGCTGGGAGATTGACAGCACTGTTTTCTGTGGGCCTTTGGCTGCTGCTGACATACAAGACTTTCGCACATGATGCTGGTAATATGTTTACCTGTGTTTTCTAATGCTAATTATGTTTACCCAGGTAAAATTAATAGACCATTTATTAAGATATGCCATATGAATAGGTTATACATGCCATTCTGTATATGGTTCTGTTTATGCAAGCGCACACTGCATACAGAACAAATATATAAACACTTATGAGTTGAAGTAAAAGGCTTGCTTGCACAAAAATGTTTATTTCTCTCATATTCTGTTCACAAAAAAAGTTATATCTTGAAGAATGACAAAATTATGCCAGTTGCACGCTCCCTCAAATCTCGCAGCATTGTGTTGGGTGACTTATCACCCAGAGAGTGGCCTTTTATTGTGACCCTTCTAAGGGACACCTGCAATAATTCTGCTTTTTAATGAGCATCTTAATATTCCACACCTGTCAGGTGGATGGATTATTTTGACAAAAAGTGAAGTCACAAACATGGATATTAACAGATAAATCATTGTGAACAGAAAAAGCCTTTTTTGTTTCAAATGTCCTATATCTTATTGTTCATGGGAGCAAATACAACTTGCGTTTATATTTGTTTCAGTATGTACGTACGTGCACACACGCACGAGCGCACACACACAATATACATATACACATGCATAGATTAAGTCCTTTACTTGTGATAAATGTGAGGGTCAAAAACAGTGTTGCGTTTATAATGTAGTTCAGTATACTTTTGTCAATTCAAATTAATGTCTGTGCAGCTTCTACAGGAGCTGTTGACACTCCTATCAGACTGACCGTGGAGTGTAAACTGGCCCCGGAGTGTAAACTGGCTGACAAGCCTATTCTAGCATATTCCACCTCTGTGGTGAAAGAAGGGGTTCTGCTGGGGGCTCTGGACAGACTGCAGAAATCTGAGCAAGACTTCAAGTAAGACAGACTTTGTTTTAAAAAACATGTTTTTGTTTTTTTTCTCTCTACATCAACACAATGTTTTAATGAGCATCAAGGATGCTGTGATTTGTGTCTAAAAATTGCAGTTTTAGTTTAGTTTAAACTCAGAGAGCTGACCTCTCTGTTCCTGGACTTAAGGCTTTAATAGACTAGCGCAATTCCCTATACCTAGACTTCCCCCTCTCCTCAGAAGGCTGACATAAACCATATCATCTGTAAAATGGAACCCTCTCTCATATGGTGTTCACTTCTGAACTTAAGATACCATGTGACCGTGAACCCAAACTTTGGCCTCTTCCTGGAGAGTGTGAACGGAGTAGCCGGGTCTAATCAGACGTACTGGGAGCTTCTGTCTGAGAAGGAAGGAGAATACAACTGGCTGAACATGGGTGAGCAAACGCAATGACCTGGAGCACAATACACCTGCTATTCCTTTTACATATACTGAAAGGACTAACTTGAGACGTTTGGGTGGAATTACTGTTTTTACTGTCACTTGAGAGATGCTGTAGTGCAAGTTACTTCCATTTCATACTTTAGGGTACTTTCTAAAATGATAGAACAGTCTTTACTTTGTTTTTTCAATATTTAAATATTATTGTTGCAGACTGATTACATTTCCTCTTTCCACACAGGAATCGGGTGCTACACACCAGAGGCCGATGAACATATCATTCTTAGACTAAGCGAATGGTCGCCATGAATAAACAATACTGTTTGGTGGTTGTTTTCATGTAGCCTACTGTATATGGCAATCTAACATATATTTTAAATGTTTCTGGTGCACAACTGAACACCACCATCTAGTGGTTCACATGTAGCTTATCATAAACTGTTTAAATATAAACTGTAAATACAGTATAAGCAGGTTATGTTCAGTTAAGTTGATCCTATAAACAATAACAAAATACATCATATTTCACCACTGATATAACAGTAGCTGCCTGCCTTCCGATAATTAGGTAATAATGAAAAACTAAATGGAAACTCACATCTTAACAACATAATTTGACGGTCACAGGTGTTTCACTTGATAACTCTGAGCCATTTTAGAGCTCTGTGACAGAATACATCCCGTCTTGGGCGGTAATGAGATTAAGGTCTCAGATCATCACGGGACGGGTTAAGGAATGGGAGGAGCCACTATGTTGACTCAGTACAACATTGAAACACAAACAGTATCCAGCCTGGTCTCACATGCACTTTAGTTGATATCAGCTTTCCTTTTTGACAAGAATCATAGCTTTGTGTTCCCATTTTCACCCGTCCTATACACCATATACTGTAGTACAAACAAGACGTTACGATCTTCCTCTTGCATGCAGCCTTTTTCAATATGATTATTCACTCTGGGTTGACTTCAGACAACCTCACTCTTCAACTCTTTTCCAGTAATCCAGCAGAGCAAGCAGTGGCTTGTTAAAGATAACATCTCTGTTCCATCTTCATGTTCTTGTAGATGAAGATGCTAAAAAAATAAAAAAGAAAGTTTAATAATAAGATAAAAAATATAAAATACAATAAAATAAAAACAAAGGAAGAAAACAAAGTGTTTTGTGCATGAAATACCCCAATTGTCCTGTGTGGTTTTGTGTAAAGTCCTTAGTCCCTTAATGCAATGACTATGCTGGTGAATGAAACCTCCATCCATGCCCTGTACACTGCAGCATTGAGTGTGAATGTGGTGGGAACTCACCACAAGGTGCGGAGCAGTCACACACGCAGGGAACGCATTTCAGTAATAACCTCTTCCAGCCCGTCTCCTTCTTCCTACAGCTGTCGATACGGGTGCATCCTGGCATGGGTGGTCCCAAGTAGCTTTTATTGGTGCAGGTGGATGAGCAGGTGCCGTTCAGGTCTCTCTCATTAACCTCAACACCCCCCCCGCTGGCACATTCCTAATGCAGAGGCAGACAGGGACGATTAACAACCCAGCAGGGAACAAAGTACATAGAGTAGCACTTAAAGATGGAGTCAGGAATGCTGGGGGGGGGGGTTGTCAAGGCTATAGGTCACAGGGCTATTCAACTCTGGTCCTGGAGGGCCGCACCCTGCATGTTTTAGATCTCTCCCTGCTCCCACACGCCTGATTCAAGGTTGTTAGAAGTCTGATAATGACCGTTC
>JAODUE010016733.1:0-25273 GCA_027564755.1 Amblyopsis hoosieri
ATCCTCAAACAGCCATATTATTACTATTACTGAGCTAGATGGTATATCAACCAACAAACGTAGTTAATCGCAAAAAAATCTAAATGTATCAATATTCAACTGCAAATTGATGTAGGTTAGGGTTATCAGAATTGCAAAAAAAATCAAATTTGTATTCCACAGACCAAAATACATTGTTTTAATACCCCTCTCAATTGATTTGCAAAAAATAAAAAGTATGGCCCACCCTAGTAGTGTAAGACACTGAGCCTAGGCTAATCCATATAGCAACAGGTCTAGTTCACTACCGGAAACCCTCAGACATCCATGAAACAAACGTACTACAATATTTAATGTACATAATCATTACGTTTAACTGTTTAGCTTATTATCTAAAGTACAATGTTAATCTAATTACCCAAAGTACTTAATTT
Source organism: Amblyopsis hoosieri (assembly GCA_027564755.1). NCBI lineage: Eukaryota > Metazoa > Chordata > Actinopteri > Percopsiformes > Amblyopsidae > Amblyopsis > Amblyopsis hoosieri. The sequence continues at coordinate 414 of JAODUE010016733.1, forward strand.
TGAAACCATTTGTATACCCATTACCTTCATAATGGCTAAAATGTGTTTAGTGCTCACTTGAAACAAGGACTTAGACTTTGAATAAAAAGCAAATGTCCCCTCCTTACCTCCACTACTTCTACTACCTCTACTAGTCCATACATACACCAACAAAGAAAACAAGTGACAGTATAAGATGAACAGGAAATCTTGGCAAAGCGCTGGTGACCCCTCTGGTCTCAAGGAGCCACTGCAGTTACATGTTTAACCCTTCTATATATGTGCCACAATTCAATCTCAAGGACAGCTCATGGTTTAGATTTTCATAATAATTACAACGTGGGTTTTTTTGTCCACACACACTAATTAATCTACGTTTGGCCTCAGTAATGTTCTATTTTTTGGAAATATAGAGGTTCATATATAAAGTATGTAAGGCAGGAACAACACTCTTTGTGGACTCCTCAATTGTCTTCCACTAAAAACAGGAATTTAACATTTAATAAACAAACCAATAATTTAATGATTTTGCATTATTTTGGAGACATTGTACTGTTTCTATCTAAATAGAAGCAAAGGTCATGACAGTTGTATGGGCAACTAGCCTACCATTTGATACATTACAGGTTCTCTATACAATATTTGTATTATTTCTATGTAAAATAGAGGAGTAATGCCATCCTGAACAACAGAGAATGACATCACACTCCCTATGTGTGTGTTGTAATCCAATCTACTCAGTTTTTTGCTCTCCTATCCGGCCGGGTGTGCACTGTGTGTGTGTGTGTGTGTGTGGCCCACACAGTTTAATACATTGTCTAAATGGTAACAGTGCAGTGGGCAGTGGTAAACGATTTCCAAGGAAATAGCAATAGCTGCAGAAGAGAGAATTACAACTCGTTTCAATAAAATAGCATACCACTGGATAAATGAGCTCACCTGCATGGATCAAGTATGGGAAACTATAGCTCCTAACTATTAATGGTATAGTCATTCTGTAGAAAGGTTGTTGAAGTTTGAACTGGATCAACTCATCTCCCTTCAATGCCATAGGATGCTCCCTCAGAAGCTCTGCTGGAATAGTGTTGTGTGATGCAGTCTGCACCACTTTGTTTGTGTTCCCATTTACAGAGCCAAAGCCATACTTAGTGAAACTATGAGGCATATGAAAGGAATGCATTTAATTCACTGTGTAATTGCCTATGGTCAGCCTAGCACAGTGGGTCATTATTGAGTACAGACATACGGTATGTTCAAAAGCCTGACTGATTTATAGGGTCAAACAATAAGAGTATGCATGGTTTAAACATGCCCTGCTTTAATTATTATGCATCATATTTTTGTAGACAGCTGCTGTCTTTTGCTATATGATAAAGGCATTGTAGAATGCTATCATTTATAATAAGTATCGATAATGATTAGAAACACTTATTGGAAATTGGAAATACACTGCAATTAGCACAATATCAAATTAAATGTACTGTATAAATAGTTATAAATAATTATGATGAAACCAATGTTAACATGTTATATTAGAGTAACTGTGTTTTTTATAATCTAAGCCATGTTTAATATACTGTTATTAAGCCTTTAGTTTAATTGTTTTCATGTGAGAATAACATCTGTTGATTTATGCATTTTAACAGCAATTACTACTTTACTGAGCCAATTTTTTTTTTACAAATAATCACAAAAACAATAGCAGCTATTAGCTTATCCTTTCAAGGAAGGCAGTTGTAAAGAATTTAGAAGTAGCAGAGGCTGTTGTCTGTGGCTCTGAAGTGCTTATGTGTACGTGCATCGCCCTGCAATTGCAGTGGAATCCAGTATGTCTATTTCATACCTTTAGGATTATGCTCAAACTGTAATATTAGATCATTAAAAAAAGAATGAATGGCTGTAGATGTATTAAAACTGAAGAAAGAACACAGCATGACATGTTTTACTTTTGTCAAATTGTCTAATGTAATGTAACAGTGTTTTGTCAGTCCTAATTAAAGCAAAAGAGAAAGGTTTGATGTCAGTAGATCATTGGTTTTGCTGTGCAGTAAACAGCCAACCATTCTTGTGTATAAAATAAGTTACATATCTTTTGTTAATAAGAATACATGTTTAATATTGATTGTGGCGGGAACAGGGAAAGTGTAGTGTAGTGTACATATGTATGTTTGTACTGCAATGTTATAGTATTTGCCACAGAGCTGTGGCATAATGTCGTGCACTTTCATTTTCATGCTGGGAGTGGTGCTCTGAATTATTAAGAGTTAAAAAAGGTTGTGATGACGAGAACGTTTAAAACGCAAGGAACCAGGATGCTACAAGTTCACAAAAGAAGGGGGATAAACCCCATTGAGGCCACATTATTTAGATCTGTGGATGCCAGTCTATCTAATTAAAGCACCATTCAGTATTCCGGCTTGTGGTATACTCTCCATAGCACAATGGCACAGAGGCTAAATGGTCTACCTCACGTTTACCGACCCATGTTGAAGACTACAGCTAATAAGGCACGTTGTATGCGCTTGGTATCTAGAATGCAGCTGACCTCGATCTCTAAGTTGAAGCCGTTCATGTGGTATGAGTTTGTGTGCTTGGGTCAGCTGCCTCAAGGATAGAGTAAACGAGGATGGTGAAAGATGGTTGATATTTGAACTCACTCAAAGGAAAAACACCTCTTCATTTAATCCCATAGGACGCCCCTTCTAAAGCGCTGCGCCACAGACGGGACATGTATCGCATAAGGTATACTGTTGTGTAGTGCGGTCTGCACCACTCTGTGTGTCTTCCTTCTTAAAGCCAGGCCTGTGTAGTTGTTCAGGGCACACACAAAACATGCAGCTAGCAGACGGTAAGGAATATTTGCTGAATTTGACAAGAAGTTTATTACGGTACTTCACAAGCACTTACCTCATTGACTACAATTGACTAAAAATGCCTGTCTTATGCGAGTATACACAACATACAGTATGGAGATATACTGTACCCTGCCCAAGGTCATTTGTACAAATCATTGTATGACCACCTGTTATCACAAGGTGTTATTGAGCTCCTTGAGTTATTGAGTCCTATGCAAAACAGCTCTGCACCACCACCAGCCATTAGGTTGTTTTTTATTTAATCTTTGACACAATATTGCCTAAATGCAATATATCAGCATGAACTTACTTGACTTGAGGCAAACTGGCCGCCATAGTACTGTACCGTATGTTATTTTATTTGATTACTTTTGTCCTATAGAGTAGGCTCTAGCAGTCAGAGAGATATTAACGGTACATAATGTGAAATCTGATCATTATATGCACTACCACTTTCATATCAACTAAAAATATACTGCAATGTATTTGCAGATGTGTAACAGGGGAGCGGGCAGGGCAGGAACCAGGTGCGGCTTTGAGCGGACAAAAGGTATTTAATAACTAAAACAGGAACAACACTCACCACAACAGCAAACAATAACCGACAATAATCCCAAAACAAACCCCAAGCTAAATACCCACACAGAACCCACAGGTGTAAACAATAATCAATCAACGTAAACACACGTGAGGCAGGGACGTCGGTGACCGGCAACCCGAGGCGGGTGCACGCCAGTTACAGCACAATCATATACAAATATATTAACTACAGATTTTAACTGAAAACTTTGTTAATTGGATAAACTAGTTTTCTTAGTCTTCTTTGACTTTGCTATAGAGACTACTGCTTCCACAGCAAGTGGAAACACAGGCATACATCCTTTTGACCTTATAGCCTTCAGCCAGTGTGATGCGTCCTTTGCTTTGGAAGCAAATCACTGGGTGCGTAATTGTGAAGTGGCCTCACATCGACTGGTGCTAGCCACAGAGTTAAGCCACCAACCTGAAGGGATATTATTGACCATAGCTTCCTATGGGTAGGCTGTTCAGAACACCGGCAGTGTCACCTCCTCATTAGCACTCCGCTAAATGAGTGACAGGACGAGCACAGCACACATTTAATGGTTGTCACACTGAGTTTAGGCGACTAAAAGATGTCTCCCTTGGTGAGTCAAGGCCTTGCTGAGGGGATGTTTGCCAGAGTTGGAAGCAAAGGATTTGAAACAGATAATTGGAAAATACTATTAGACACAGTATCCTGATAATTTACACCTCAACATCTGATGAGCGTTTCAAAACGCAGTGTCAAGGTTGATATGACATGAGTATGTACATTCCTAGCACGGGGACTCCTTTCAATCACACATTAATTAGCCTAATGCTATTCACAGCCATTGCTACAAGGTAAAATAATAGAACCACAGTACGTATGGCACACGCACTGATTAATGATTAACAGTGAGTAATCACATATAAATAGGCTAGCGTCGCTGGCACGCACCACATATTGCGTGTCGGTTCCTTGCTAGCTCAAATTTACTGATGCCTTGAATATGTTCAGTGGAGTAATGCCACACCACAACACTGTCATCCCCCTTGTCATTACAAAACTTAAAATAATCCATACAATTGAAGTTTTATTTATGCTCAAAATTCTACAACTGTACAATGTCAGCTTGGGTTCCACATTGCCTGCCTGAAACTTTAACCCAACGCACCTGTACATGTAGCCTGGCTCTACCCGACTATGCTATCAGCTAAAACCTTTTAGCTGAGATCATTGTCTGGAAGCCCTGTTTGCATTAGTGTTTTCACAGCCACCCTGTTGGCGGTCCAATCAGGGTGAGTTAGTGAGATAAGTCAAGCGTGTTTTGAAATGGTGGTAGAGCTAGATGAGGCGATCAAAACAATTGTAGCAATGCAGATTGGTTCAGCGCTATCCAATAGCGCTTTATACTATACCTGTATTATAAGGCCATCATCAAAATATATGATAGTCACCTCATGCTTGGGTACTCTAGCTGTTGTCTGGAACTTATAGTTTATAATACTTACTAATACTTTAGTATATAAGTAAACAGCCTCACAGTATTTCATCCACAACATGTTTTAATTGGTCTTTGGCTTATGCCAACACATGGTGCATTGTTGGTAACAAAATAGGCCTACAGCAAGCCCAATCAATACTCTTATAGTACATGGTCCTTTATGCACTATATCTGACAGAGAGATAGAAATAGATAGAGTTGGATAGGGTGTTAGAGAAAGAGAGAGAGAGAGCTTTTTCATTCCAGCCTCCACCCTTCCATGTAAGAATATTGTACTGCTACATGAATGAATAATGACAGGCCATTTAGGGAACAACGTGGTGTGGTTAATGAGATGTGAGCTTTAACGTGTACACACACACCAATACTGACATAACTGAATGCCCACTGGAATTTCTGACATCTCCACTAATTGTTTTCTTTTCAGCTTTTTCTGCAAAACTGAGATCCAGTGCCTTTAAGGGATACAGGGCTCATTTTCAGAATTCCTCTAGAGTCAGGGAGGTGTATTCAATATTGTGTACATGATCCATTTTCAAAACTAAAAGCTTAAGCAGCCAATAGCTATATGAAATTGTGAGTTGTGTGTGTGTGCCTCTGATGAACAGAAAATGGATGGTTGTGTTGAAGGTTTACAATAAACTGTATCCTTATTGAATTCAATAAACTATATATTATTGTTGATAGAGCACTGTATTGATATGACAAGACAAACACAGTTGATAAACTTTTCACATTAGCGTTCGCATAAAGTACAGTACATCCTTAAACTAGTCAACCCACAAGGCAAAGGATTAATGTATCAAAGTCCACAATATTAAATATAACGTATATGCTGCCTGCTGAAGAGCTAAGCAAAAACATGATCTTATCAGCCATAGCTGTATTATGAGTTTATAAGATCAAAATGGTAGCCTGTGCGTCACATACACACCTGTTTCTTTGGAAATTGACAAATACAGTACGCTTAATTAAGTTGTTTTATGACATTGTTAATTAGTTTGTGTTGGGAAGAAGATGCTGTTGGAGAGTTAGCGTTTCCCATGTCAATTCTGTTTCTTGCTATTTACTGCCCTCATGTGAACCATAGTGGTAAAGCACATATTATAAAAAAAGTTTTTTGAGAAATTAAAATGATATAAGTATTACAGTTTTTTTTGATTGCTTAAGCACAATTCTGAAAACAGGGCTCATTTTGTCAAAACACGACACACAATTCACACAACCATACACACAAGTAGCAAAACACCACAGATATTTAGCAAAATTAAATAATTCATTCAAAACTACACATACAATTGTAAAATCTGATCCTGTTTGAACCAGTTAGACACTGCTGTGCTCAATCTAAAACACTTTTAACATTTCCTCTTTTCCAATGATACTGTATAGTCTAGATTAGATTTTTTTCCAGATATATTGTTAGAGCAAAGTACATGAATATATTGCTCAAACATAACATACTGTACCAGTACTAGACAATTTAAAAAATATATATTTCTCCCCACAACATAAAATCAGACAATACACCATGCATTTCCAAAGGTTACATTTAGCACTGAAAATTACAGAACATTTTCTAAATATAATATAGTACATAGGCCTACTGTAAACACAGCAAATACATTTGTGAGAAATGATGAATTACAGTATTACAGTTTTACAAATACTGTAAAATCCCAAAGCATTTTTTACGCCTGGTAGTTGGCCTTAGCATTCCATTCAAATCACAGGCTATATCCTCTCTCACAAGACAGTGAGGAAAGACTTTTCTTGGATGGGGAATCCATCCTTGCATTGACCATGCATCACTTTGGTTACTTGCCTTCATGGCTTGATTGAGGGGTATCCTGACATAAGGAGGAGTATGTGTTGGCCCATATATTCACATTATGTAAGTTGTAAGGACCTCCAGTATGTTGGCATGGTGGTGGAGGGCCCTAATCTGTATGTTGGCCTGGGACATTCTAAATACTGTAGATTTTATGTTTTTCTTCATATTACAGTAGTGTACTGTACAATGTTATCTTCCATTTCTGTTGCAGCTGGTAAACTCACCAGTTACTGTAAATGTGTGTTTAGCACATACGTGTCTGTCCACCTGATGGCCGGGTTTGATCAATGATTCATAGGTGTGGCATTTTGGAAGGCAGTGTTTTGAAATCGCAAAGAAGTGACTGTGTATTAGATTTCTTTGTCTAATATGGATTGTGTGTGTTTAGTATTTTGCAAATCACTGTGTGTAGTGTGAGGCTGAGAATGTGGTTATATTGTGCAGATCTGGGCTGTGGTTTTGCTCCCCAAGTGGAAGGTTTCACTAACTGTGTCTTACATAACACATTTGTGTGTAAGCAATTGAAAAAAACTGTAAAATGGGTGTCAGAGTGCCATAATTTATTAGCATGCTCAATATTATTTTGTTTTAATACAAATCAAAATTTCCATTTTTAAACCTGTATAGTTGGTGTTACAACATGGGTCCAATGTCTTTACATGTTTGTTATGAAGCAAGTGCAGAGTAAATGGCTGTCTTAATTTGAAAACTGCTGTCCTCCTACAGAAGCAACGTGTTTACAATTTTTCTGTAGTATCTTTGTCCTTTTCCTCCTCTTCTTCATCCTTCTCACCCAATTCTTCTTCACATCTCTCAAATTGTTCCTCCCCGTCTGTTTTTTCATCACCTTTTATCTCTTCTGCTCTTTTCTTATTTTCTGGCACTATCTCTTCTTTCTTCTGCAATTCTTCATCCTCCCCATCCTCCTCTGCCTCCACCTCCTCTCCGGACAGCCGTTCCAGATCGGTGATGCATTCCTTGAAGGCCTTCTGGGCATTCTTGTAGTTCCCCAGCATCTTCTTCACTTTGATCTGCATCAGCTCCATGGTGTGGTAAAGGCGGGTCACCTTCTCCTCCAGCTCCTTGACCTCTGGCAGGATGTTGGCCGGGTCCAGGTCTATCAGGCCGTCCCGCATCAAGATCTCCCTTCCCTTATCCTCCAGCATGCCTTTGGCGTCCGGCTACTCAGTCAGCGACTCCATGAGGTCGTCCTTGGACAAGCAGAAGAGGTCGGAGTACCCAATGCTCCGGATGTTGGCCGTCCGCCAGTTGCCAGCTTTGCTGCCTTTGATGTTCAGGATGCTGATCTCGCCAAAGTAGCTGCTGCTGCCCAGCACCACGAACTGCGTGACCCCGTCGTCGGCGACAACGGCGAGCTTTCCGTCTTTGATGATGTACATTTTGCGGCCAATGTCGCTCTTCTTGCAGATGTAGTCCCCGGGGCTGAAGACCTGGGGACGCAGCTTTAGCACCAGCTCGATCAGCAGGCCCGCCTCGCAGTCAGAGAAGATGCGGACCTTCCTCAGCGTGTCCATGTGAACCTGGATGGCAATCTCAGCTTTTAACTTGTCCGGCAGATAGCGCAACACCTCCCTTTCATCCTGAGCCTTGCCATTGTTCCACAGATAGTCAAACCATTTAATGACACGGAGCTCAAGTTCCTGGCTGATCTTTCGCACCTAAAAGAGGAGGGAAGAAAAACACCTTAAATACAATGGGGAATTTGACTGTTCTTTATATTTTATTCAGTATTTGACTTTAATTTGGGTGATCTGTCTGGGCAGAAGTGGAAAAACCCCTTGTGCAACCCTGATAGCAATCATTGCATGCAGCAACCTTGAGCCTGAAACTGAGACTGAGCTGCATTCATGTTGGAGATCATGGTAGCGATGTTTCCCACAATGGTGGCAAAGATCAAGACCCCCACCAGAAAATCCACCACGTGGAAGAGAAACTCTGAGTCCAGAGCTGGGGGAGGGGTCTCTCCAATGGTGGTCAGGGTCAGTGTTGACCAATACAGACTGAAGGCATACTTCCTCATGGGTTGTCCAAATGCAGGTTCCTCAGGATCATCCAGAGCTGGGTACACCCATTCATCAGCCCCAAAGCCGATATGCTTGGAGAAGGAGAAGTACATGCAAGCATTCCAGTGGATAATGATGATGATGTACATGATTAGGTTGGCAATGCGTAAGAGGTTGGGATAGTTGGTTTTAGTCTCTGTCTTGGTGAAGAACTCCAACATACGGCCAATCCTCAGAAGTTTGTTGACGCGTATCTCGGGGTAGTCGATGCCCAGGAAGATGTAGAACACATCAGTTGGCAGCATGGAAAGCAAGTCCAGACGGAACTGAAAGCTGTTGAAGTAACAATCCCTTAGCAGCTTTTCATCTTTCACCATCAGACCCTGCTCAAGGTACCCTGTGGCAGAAAGTTCATTAATCACAGATACAGCTATAATGATAATAACATGCATTCCTGGGGTATATTTAGTACTAGTTTCACCTGTTCTTGTCCTGAAGGCCATATCAGCAAGGTAGACCAGGTCTGAGGTGTAGTCTAGAATAATCCAATAAACAATGTAGTCCCGTTGCAGATCCTCAAAACAAGCTCTGCATACAAGAGGTGACAATGATACTGTATGAATATTAAACAAATGCAGTTTTACATATGTTTATATATTAAATCAAACCCTTAGGAAAATAACATCTAATAATTTATTATACCTCCTTCGTTAGCAAAAACTAAAGGTGTTTCCTTTGAATTCTTAATTATGGTGTAAAAAAATGTGTGCCAGTGTCTGACATTAAATCAATCATAACCCGATACTACCAATAAGGTGTTTTTTTATAATAGAATAAAGTGGTGCCTGTGAAGATTAAAGCTGTTTCTTTCTGCTGAGCACATTTATTTAAATGTCATTTAAAAGGTCTACTTGCATACTCCTCTAAAAACCTACCTTTTGATGTGTTTTGCCACCTGTATGGGTGAAGATGGCAGATTACATGTGTGCATTGAAAGGGTGGGCAAAGGGTTGGCATTCACGTTGGCATGTTTTGGTATCTTTACTGTAGGATGTCACAATGATGAACACCAATTGTCTAAGCAAAAGCAACAGAAATCTAATCAGCTTTTTGTATTAAAGGTCATACAACCTGCACTTAGCCTACAACAACACTTCACACCACCATCCATCTATCCATCTTCATCCGCTTTTCCGTAGTCGGGTCGCGGGGGCAGCAACTCCAGCAAGGGACCCCAAACTTCCCTTTCCCGAGCCACATTATCCAGCTCTGACTGGGGGATGCCAAGGCATTCCCAGGCCAGTGTGGAGGTATAATCTCTCCACCTAGTCCTGGTTCTTCCCCGAGGCCTCCTCCCAGCTGGACGTGCCTGGAACACCTCCCAAGGGAGGCGCCCAGGGAGCATCCTTACCAGATGCCCGTACCACCTCAACTGGCTCTTTTCAACACAAAGGAGCAGCGGCTCTACTCCAAGTTCCTTGCGGATAATTGAGCTCCTCACCCTATCTGTAAGGGAGAAGCCAGCCACCCTCCTGGAAAAAACAATTTCGGCCACACGTGATCTAGTTCTTTCGGTCATGACCATAGGTGAGGGTAAGAATGAAAATTACCCGGTAGATTGAGAGTTTTGCCTTCCGGCTCAGCTCTCTTTTCATCACAACGGTGCGGTAAAGTGATTGCAATACCGCTCCCGCTTCACACCACACCTATGTCAAATCAACTCTCAGGCTCAAATATAGAGCTTCATTATCTAAGTGTCATGCTTATTTCCACAGGTGACAAGTTGGGGTTTGAGTGCATGGAAGCTGATTGTCCAGGTCCCACACAGTGTATGACCAATGTAGTCTAGTGCTTTGAGGGTTTGACTCGCAGCCAGAAGGTCATGGGTTTGAGCCCTGAAGTTAATCTACCTGTAAGCATCCTTTAGCAAGATGATTAACCCTGTATCTACTCCTGTACTTGTAATTGTACTCATTATAATTTGCTTAAAGGTTGATATTTTAAATATAAATACAGCAGAAAACTATTGTCTATGTAAATATAGAAACTACTATGCATGTTGTAATCCGAGCACATCTGTCCTTTGTTTACATCGGCGTGCATGTTAGTACATGTGTGTGCATATGTGTGTGTGCTTGTTGGTGCGTGTGTTGCGATGATGCATTACTTATCTTGGAGTGTTGTTGGCTCACACAAGTTATGACAAGAACGATCTGAACGCTTAAAGGTTTGGACCCAATGTGGATAAATACCTGGCAATGAGCATGGTCCAGTCGTACATTACTGGTATTGTGATGATGAACAGCCAGTGGTAGTACAAACTGCCTGCTGGGTTAATGACAAACAGTTCTTTGGGCCTAGGAGTGACAGAGTGAATGAAACATCAAGGACAATAACATCATAAAGTGTATGGCTGTCCTTAGAAGTATACACATTTGAACTTACTTGTCTTCTTCCTTCGTTTCTTTTTCCTTTTCTTGTTTTTCCTTTTCCTGTTTTTCTTGTACTTGCTTTTCTTGTTCCTGTCTTTGCCTTTCTCCTTTCTCCTTCTCTTTATTTTCCTTCTCCTTTCTAAAAATACATAAATAATTGAGTTTAAGCACCACACACCACACAGTTACAGTATTTCATGGCTTCAATAAATACAGTATTTACTATTTTTTTGTCCTTTTTTGCCTTCTTGTCTTTTTTCCTCTTCTTTTTCATCTCCCTGGGGAAAGTATTAACTAATATATTAAACATACAAGTGCCTCAATAGCGCAGAACATCGGCAGGAAAATGTACTGAATGGGCACCTTTGTTGAGTGTTGGCATGGTTACACATACCCATAAGTACTGTTGTTCATTGTAAACTACCATAATAATTACCTAGAGTGTTGTCATGGTTACACATAACCCTCCGTGGTATTATCAAAGAAACTGGAATAGTAACAAGATAGATCACTGTAATGCATTTCAGTGGAAGCTCAAATGGAACACATCCAGTCTCTTAAGTGGACGTGTCAGCAGTGACATTTTGCTATGGCGGCTGACATAGGCAGCATCCAGACAGCTACATCTATCATGCAGGCCTGAAACCAAGTCAGTGGATCTCAATACCGCTTTCTGCATAAATACCGCTGTGGCCTCAGATTGATCGTAGGTACTTGCGAATTAAAGTAATATACTTAAAATACCCATTAATGCCCTGGTCTGCGTAGAGGGTGAACCCACCCCCCCTTCTTAAAAAAACCCATTATTCCAGTCTCTTTGCTATTACGGTTGTCACTCACATTCAACAATGGTAATAATGAGCTACGGTGTTGGCATGGTTACACATACCCATCAGTGTTATTGCTGTTGTTGATGTTGAACAGGTGACTAGGAGTACCGCAGGGCTGCCCTCTGGAAAACACCAATGGAGTCAATGAATTGAGCTCACTGTTGATCTTGTGTGCGTGCGCGCGCGCGCGTGTGTGTGTGTGTGTGTGTGTGTGTGTGTTTGTGTGGACGGAGCGGTTAAATGCAAGCTTCCGATAGTAATGCAAGCCACTCAGCACTCAGAATGCTTTGAACTTCACTACATGTTTTTAATTACATTGAGGAAATTGATACTTTCGTATTACTAGTAATATATGTATACCTTTCAGGAAAATATTACTGCCTATTTATTTGAGTAATTCACTGCTTTTATTACAAGAGATTTACTTTTGATAGTGCCAATAGGCAACATATTAGCAAAATGCTTTCTCTTTCATTTGCATCATCTTCCAGCAAGGCCTGTTCATTTCCATCCCTTTCTTTGTTTGAATGGAGGAATTGCTTACGTGTCATCCTCGCTGTACTCTTCGCTCTCGGCATCCATTTGTGGTGTAATCCGAGGTGACACAGCAAGGTGTGGAAGAACGCTGGAAATGACCATTTCAACAAATCGACCGTCTGTAGCCTGTAAGCTGTAAGGATACACATGGGCTCATGTAGCATAAGCGTTGCAGTAATCCATTGTATTGGTATAAAACAGGTGTGCAATACGCTACAGTATTTCCTATGAATAAAACACATCTAGTATGTACAGTATGTGCAATGCTGAGAGGTAGTGAGGTAGAGCCTATATGCACGACTCAAAGGCAGGACTCGGAAATAACACAGCTTTAACACACAATGGGCAGGAATACATGGAACGATCACTGACATAGGCCTGGGGGAAACACAAGGGCTTATGAGGGGCAGGTGAAACTCATGAGACATGAGGTGGAACTAGCTAGGCTAGGAAACACAGGGCAAAGAGTGACATTGAACAGGCATGGAACACAAGGGAAACACTGACTATGACCAGACTAACAGACAGGGAACAACACACCTTGACCGTATGCTCAGGTGAAATGCACATTCATATGAATTGACTTTTTGTAGATTCTTTTTTAAACATTTCAATAAAGAACTTGCCTTTTCCAATGGTTCTTTTTTACAGAGGGTCAAGTCACTGGCTCATTGATAACTCCCAGGTACCTCTTACCTCTGAAATACTGTATAATTATATAACGATTAATCATAGCAATTACTCAAATTATAGTAAATTAAAAGGAGCCTACATGAATATTCAACCAGATACAATATCCAACACATATGCACTGAGCTCAAACAACTGACTCAAATCTTTGGGGACCTTGAAAAGGATTTATGGATTAGACAATGATGAAAGTGGGATAGGTGAAGAACAGTAATAGTCTATTGAGAATAGACAACCGTGGTGAACAGGTGTGCGGTATAAGCTATACTGCATCTATTTAAACAATAAATTGTACAACGATTTAGTTTTCCTGTACATATATGTATTTTTGATGAGCTGGTCTGAATGGAATTTCACCATGGACTAAAAGCAAAGTAGCCTGATACACATCTATTCTATCTGTAAACCACTCAGCTATCAGATGCTACCCCTTTCCTCAGTAGTTGGTGGAAGCTGGAAGATATTGTCCACTGAGAGCACTATACACTCAAACATACACACATACACACACACGCACACGCACGTGCACATGCACGCACGCACGCACACTTTTGCTTTCTCAGCACTCTGCATCATAGTCACCTGTGATCCTATTAGAGCCATCTGGCCACTATTACATTTGATACAGATTTAAGACTAGCCAGCTCTTTCCTATTCCATTACCACCTATCAAGAGAATAGAATGAAATAGTGTGGATACGTTTGAAGATGTGAGATAGCACAGGCTGTCCTGTACTGAATTACTGTGGATACTGTGAGGTTTAATAGCTGAGATACTACAGAGAGAGAACAAATAATGTTATAGCTCATACTAAACTGTATGTAATGACTGATGAATGTCTGATCACTAGTAATGATTGTAAGGATTGCTATTGTAATTGTTTTGCTAAATGAATCAAATGTTGTGAGCAGAGATGCCTGTAGCAGGCCCACTTTGTTACTTGGTACTAAAATAAAAGTCAGGAATGTTGTTTTCTAAAAGCGTTTTTTATTAATTTGAAAAGTAGAAAAGTAAACAGTAAAAAGAATTGCACTAGTTTTTTCTAACAAAATAATTTCAATTCTCACAAACACATCACAAAACAACAGAATAACAGACATTTCCAACCAAGGCCTTTCCGTCACATTGCACCAACTGTTTGGCTTTAGCTAGTTGCTAACAGTAGCTAACGACCGCTAACGCCGGAGCGCTCAATCTGGGACAAGACAACAGTAAATCTACGGTGCGGCAGCGTAGTCAACGGCGTAGTCCACGACCGCTGCGTCGACCGCAGAAGGGTCCACCGGCTCAGCCATCGCCTCGACATCAGCGCCTGCCACGGGCTCAGAAGGGGCCACGTCAACCGGGGCTTCCACCACGGCGGGGTCGAACGCGGCGGGGTCCACAGCAACGGCCGGCTCCTCGGCAACGGCTGGCTCCTCGGCAACAGCTGGCTCCTCAGCAACAGCTGGCTCCTCTTCCCCTTCAGCCGGGGCCGGTTCAGCCTCTGCTTCCTCGGCTTCCTCACCAGCCTCATCAGAGTTCAGGGGGGCAGCAGCATTAGGTGCAGGGTAGAATCCATAGTGCTGTTATATAGGAAGGACATAGGTAGAATCCATTGTGCTGTTATATAGGAAGGACAGAGGTAGAATGCTTGGTGTATGTTATATAGGAAGGACAGAGGTAGAATCCATAGTGCTGTTATATAGGAATGACAGAGGTAGAATCCGTAGTGCTGTTATATAGGAAGGACAGAGGTAAAATGCTTGGTGTCTGTTATCCATGGGGCATTACTGCAAAAACTCAACTCTCGGAAAGAGAAACAACTATAAAATAAGGGAACTATTACTATTACCGATACAACAGGAAAACGTATTGACAAGATTTTTGAAAACAAGTACAAATATGGTATCTGTTCACCCATCCGTCCCACCCATGTCTTTCATTTGTCCCAACTTACAGGGACGATTAAAAAACAAGCACGACTGGTGGTTAACCCTCCTATTATCTTTGGGGTCAATTTGAACCAATTCCATTTTTAACATCTCTAAATATATGATTGATATCAATATTTTTAATTACTTTTTATACACATTTATTTCTGTGGTTTTGGATGATATTGAGGTCACTATAACGTGCAATTTTATAATCTTCAAAAGTATACCTCTACTTTTGCCCCTTAACCTACCGTAACCATAGCCTCATGAGACCACCCTGATCTTGCGAGCTTCAATTTTATTCAGCATTATCAGTATCAGTCTGGAACCCCTCAATGCAAAAGCGTTTGTCGCCCGTTCATAAAGTAACTGGGCCAATCAGCTGTTAGCTGAAGTGTTTACCAAGATGACGACATCAGGGTACGGCATGCCTTTTAGTTTCCGTTGCCGCTCTGAATGATTTTAGCCATACTTATTGGGTAAGATAAAGTTAGGTAGTCCATTAAGGAAATTTGACTGAAATGTATTAGCACCACCTTTGTGACAAATGCTTTTTGATTTGAATGTTCCAGACTGATTTCTTGAGGTGAAATAAAATTAGAGTTAAAAACATATGACGTGTCAGGATAGAATTACAGAGTCAGCCTTTACTACATAAAGTCTGGGACACAGCCCTGGCTAACTGCGTCAAGATCCGCCTACTTGGCAGTGGTAGAGGTATTTTGATTGACATGCACAATGACTAACTACGTAACTCATCGATGAAGTCAGACGTTAACTTGATGCTGAAAAACTTATAGAGAGTAATTTGTTGAGAAAGTTACCAAAACTAAAGTATGTTTTCAGGTATTGTCTGTTAGATAAGTAGCTACCGTTACTGCTTAAAATAAATGTAACAGCTGAAATTAGTATATAAAGCACTGCACTAGTGTCACACCGGAATTGCAGGTTCAGACATCATGAGTGACAATGCTAACAGCCAATGATAATTGACTTCCTCACTTCTGGGAAATCAGTCGAACTTAGAGGGTATGTATCAGATGTTCAGCACAGTTTCTTATGTGACGTATTGCTAATGGACAGAAAAGGCTGAGATTAGGTTAGAATTTGCCTTGAACATAGTACATAATTATATTCTTGATAACAGAATTAGTTTCTCTTTAAAGATATATTTAAGTCGTGAACAAAGATACATAAAGTACCTGACATAAACTTATAAAAACGTATAAAATAGCTGGGGTCAAATTGACCCCAAGGATAAAAGATGTTAGTAAATTTGAGGACAACAGGAGGGTTTTAAAGTAAAATGATCTTGAAACCGTTACACATTTTTTTCAAAATAGCACCTAGAGGACATGTGAGTGAGCTCTAATTACAAATATTTATTAATTATTATTTATTACAAATATTTATTTCTGTATGTAACATTATCTTTTAAAATTACGTTTATCTGAAAAGTGTTTCATCTGTCTCTGCTCTCCCCTACTTCTACAGTGGCGAACACCGCTCATCAACAAAGCTGTAGCATTAAGCTTTGCTTCACAATGCATTTCGACGTGTGAGGCGCCGACGCGTAGGACCGCGGAGCAATACTGTTTTTATTTGAGCTCGAAGTTATCAAGAAGGAATGACCATGCCTTTAATGATAGCCCTCCCCTTCATCATTACATTTGCAGCTCAGGAATGGTGCAGGTGTCAAGCTCTTCTCTGACCAAGACAGAGACACAGCTCGTGCACTTACCACCGCCTCCTCGTCTGAGCCGTCTCCAGCGGGTAGGGGGGGTGGTGGCGGTGGGGGGAGGTTCACAGGCGCGGCGGCGTTAGCCTGTGTGTACAGTAGTGTGAACGTCAGTAACGCACGGACGCAGCAATAATTAAGAACAAATGAGGAAATAATTGTTATAAAGCCCCCTGCTTTCCTGCTTTCCACAAGAGGCGGGAAGGAATATGAAACTCACCCCAGCAGCAGCTGCTGGGAGGAAGGGATTACAACACGCATAATTTAACTTCCCTGCTGGAAGGATTCGTCACACAATGAGATCAGTTTATTAATGAGATTTGGATTCGGTTTACTGAGCATGCAAGAGATTGTGGTGCTGCTTGTTTTCAATTCCATGCTGTAGAAGGGAACGATGTGCGCCAGAAATGAATCAATACACTTAATTAAGTCATGTTGTTGCCTTAATTCTGTTATGTTGAGCAGACTTGAAATGTCAAAGCTTTTCAACTAGCTTTGTATAAATTCTGATAGTTAGTGTGTCAGTTAGAGTGTAACATCTTGCATCATTATGCAATTGAACATGTTTTATTTTCGTTTTTTTTTTTCTTTCAGTGTAAGTCATACTGTACATCCAGTTTCTAACCTGCTGCCGGAAGAGTCTGTAGAGCTCCATCCACTGCCTGGCTGCATTAGCATGTGCTGCAAACTGCTGTGGAAATACCAGTCAACAACAGTCAGACATGTACTGTAATTATACATCAATGAAACATGTCATTATAGTTTCATACACACGAACATAGTGTGCCAAAGGTCTGCTGTCATGACAGAAGCATGACCGAACATGCCACACATAGCAAAAAGGGAAAAAACAATAGTAGTGTTTTACCTCATTGCTTCCACTCTCTGGAGCCTGCAAGCAACGTAACATATCAATAAAGAGCCTAACCACATTACCCACATACACATCAGCATAGAGGGCTTCAGTTAAGTATTTAAATGCAAAGTAACTAAGTACAAATAGCTTTTTACTGTACTGTAGTATAATATTGTGCTATTTATGCTTTACTGAAGTATTTATATTAATGTACTTTGTCTTTTTTGGCACAAACCTTTTAATTTGCATTATTTTTTTTTAACATATATAACAGTACAAAATATGCACAAATTGTAAAAGCAAAAAGGTCATAATATTGTATGTTAACCGATCATATCTTAACCTTTCAGTACATGAAAGGAAGGATTAAGTTGAAGAGTAAAAGCAACTCTTATTAGTATTTTAGTAAAAACTTAGTTTATTTGTTTGTTTATTTATTTGTACTCAAAAATATAAGTAAAAGGTTACTTAAACATTGACTTGAGTCATATTCCAGTAAGGTATCTGCATTTATATACAGTATAATTCTGTCTTATGTGTCTACACCTATATTTTACAGTGAGCAGTTACCATCTATTGTCTTCATGCTGTTTGCTTGTTCTAACAGTTGCTAACAGTGATTGAAAAGCATCTGATGTTTTATTTTATAAACCTAAACCAATGGTTATCGTGACCAAACTCAATCACTGGTGTTTGGGACCAAACTTACAGGTGCAGCCAGAGTAGAGCCCAGTAGGCACATCAAAATGACCATTGGCGTCATCATTGTCTTCCTGACAATGAGAGAGAGAGAGAGAGAGAGAGAGAGATTTAATGTAACAGGCATGCATACGTATCACAAAACCTCTTTGGCTCAACTTCATAAAGAGTAGGCTACAAGGCAAGTTCTTATCTAATCACTTTGTTTCCAAATAAAAAAATAAAAAAACACAAACTCACCCTTTTCCTGTTGACGAGAGCAGCGTAAGTGATTATGTTCACCAAAAGAGACAAAGTCATACACTCCATCAATAAAAACGGATGCCATTTATGCCCCTCAACAAATTCAAACAGCCAATCATATTCTGTGATTCAGTAAAACATGCAAACCACCATTGTTAAAAAAAAGTCCTTACTCTTCAAAAAGATGTTTATAAAAAAATGTGTCTGGCTAATGCCGCTCTTATATTTAATTACATGCTGTGCGCAGTCAGTATGTTTAGCGTGCATACGCCTCTAAATTGCCCTGAATGTAAAGCATGCAAAGCAAGTGTGGTATGAGCTGACTTTACCATATGACTGGAGATAATGATTAAATTGTGCCTGTCAGGCTAGTCAAAAATAAAATAAAAATTGTAGCAAGTTCCTGAAGCAAAGCTTATGCACTGCATAGAGTGCTGGAGCTAAGCTCTTTTGCTGCCTAAAAAAAAAAAAAAAAAATGACATTAAGGTGATTTACTGTAGTACAGTAGGTCATCAGCTCACTACTGTATATAATTGGCACTTTAAACCACAGTCAAATAATTGTTATGATCACACAGATTCTCTTCTTCATGGTGTCTGGGATGGTTTGTTTGAGCTTGCTGGATGTAAAACACAAATGCCCCATGGTGATATTGCCGGTAGACGTTGCATTTGTTATGCTGATAAAGTGTTTCCAAATCAGATAATGAATGACTGTAATATTTAGACATTCCTCACTGCATCTGTCTCAAAAACTGCTGAGGTAAAAGATACTAAAAGATACTAATCTCTGCTCTTTTGTAAATAATATAAAATTGGCACCCGGCACAATTCATATTGGGTTTTTTTTCAGCATCAAGAGCAGTGCTGGTGATCTTTACTTGTATGTCTTTTTTGTATTTCTCACCCTATCCAGACACCACTGGTCTGACCTCTTCACTTTGTCATCAGAGTGATTGTTTCAGTGTGTGAATGATTACAGTACTGTATGTGACTGTTAGTCTTGTGACTGTCATCAAAGCTCTGGTGGAAAAGGGAAATGACATCCATATTTAGACAAAGTTAATATTCATGTGTATAAAAATAACATAAAATATGTTTTTATTTAACATTTTAATGTGATTTGCAGCTACACAATAATGCGTTTTGGATCATAAAATGTTTTGTTATTGATTGATGCATATTGATAAACTAATACATAGTTATTTTCAGGCCTCAATATCTGGACTATATGCCATTCATTGATTTGTTAGATTTCTATGGGAATCTCAACATATGGCAAATAATCTGAGATTCTTCATATGTCTTAAATCTAATATGCCCCATAAAACACATTGACACTAAAAAGTGGGGGACTTCTCATCAAAGTAGACCTTTATAGTACTGTACAGGTATGTGGCAACAGATGAAAGGTGTAGAAATGAGAAAACTGTGTGATGTGAAGCTCCAGGCAAAGGAACACGTGCAGGAGACAGGCATCATAAATTGTTTTAGAGGATGGCGCCTGTCTATCAGTCTGTCTTTAAGGGAAGTGTGAGAGATCTAATGTAAGATCTTGTTGTTACATGCAGGTCATTGGGTCATTGTTGCTACATGCAGGTCATAAAGACAACTTGGCATATAGTACAATTGGTTAGCAGTGTGGTCACTTTTGGTGAGCTGAAAGGCGTCATTTGTTCTGATTTGTGTTTCGTGCATTGTGTTTTACCCATTAAAAATTAAGAATCCATATATACATTATGTTTTGCATTTGTTGGACATTGGTGATATTTCAGACAGCGGGTTTAGTGAAAACTTTGAGTTTGTTAACTCTGAAATGAGGGAAACTGTGTTTTCTGTTTCAGAAAGATAACTCAGGGAAAGTTACCATGGTAACTGGCTCTGTTACCTAACCGACTTGCTAGCAGGTGACTTGGGAGAGCCTAAGTCACTTCTGCATTATGGGATCTTAGTTTGAAAAATATATGTACTGTATGGTAGTCAACGGCAATAATTACAACATGTTTTGATCCGTTTGAATTGTGACACTAAGTACACGTTTGTCTATTTAAAAGAAACATTTTAAGAAAGTTTGTCATACATTTGTTGAAGTATAAGACACAATGACACAACCCCACATGTCGTGTTAGTGACGTCATGATGTTCTCGCGCCACAATCCTCAAGCCGAAGAAAGCAAATTGTTTTGGTGACGTACAGTATATCGTGCGAGATGAAAGCTGCAGTTCACTGAGCGGTTCAAACTAAAGATTACATTATAGTTTTACAACAAACTGCAATGTTCTTGACTTGAACAATAACATTTTCCAAACTAAAGTCCTATAATGGGTTAAAGCTACAGGTACTAAAAGTTAAAATAGTGTAGGTCTAGCATTATTTCTGAAAAGGTCATCATTCTCTCCAGGGACATCACTAATGTTTGATGATAAGTGGGCTAAAGCTTTACTAAGGAGCCTGGAGGCATTCTCTCTCTGGATTTTTTAAAGGCCCCAAAATGTCATTTTCATCATAAATCTTTAAGATGTACCCTATAACATCTAACAATCTTTGGTCAAGGTTGGTTAAAGTATATCGGTCGCATATTGTTTGTGTTAGAGACTTCAATCACTGATATTCTCTCAATATAAAATGATTTGCCTTATGTCAATGGATCATGTCTATTCACATGATCCAACACCAAGAAAAAAAATTGCAAGACAAAAGGAGAAAAAAAAAAAAAAACCTTCATGTAAAAATCACAATGAGATAGTGAACTAAACCATTAAAAAAAGATATTATTCAATGTGGTATTTTCTGTAATGGTGCCATGTCAATAATACAATTCCTGTAGAAACAATAACATAATTATAGTATAAGTGTACCTGATACATTGGAAATAAGGACCATATTAAAGTGTAAATACAAGAACATTCTCCTACAGAGTAAAGAAAGGGCACTGTAGGGAAAGGGGTGGAGCTTAGTACAGTTGACTTGCTTTTGAGAGAGAGAGAGAGAGAGAGAGAGAGAGAGGGGTTTGCTTGCTAAAATGTGTCTTACTTAAAGTGACTTTCAACAAGCTGAAAAGGGCATGAACATTTTATTCTGAAAAAGCATGTAAAGCTTTTTTTCTCCGCAGTTGCCATGGTGCAGCATAATATCTGAGCTCCACTGAGGTTGGCTTTTTATAGTTGTCACGCACACACTTAACTCAGAGTATACTCAGAGTTGACTGAACTAACTCAAATCAGCTGTTCTGAAATCGAAAGCTCTTGAGTTTTCCATATCACAGTAGAGTTCAGAGTTAGTTAAAGAGGTTGTTCAACCTGCTTTCTGATACACTACCAAAGGTTTTCACAGTGAATTAAACAAACATATAGAATCCTTGATAATGAAGAATTTATTTAGCTTTGAAAAGGTTGTTATGTGACGCATTCATAAAGAACTAACAATTTGCAAAAAATTCTGAAAAACATTTTTTTATGGTGTTTATAAATATGACAGCATTAAACGTGTATGACTTGAGCATTTATTCTAATCTATTACAACTATTTAGCGAAGCAGGCAACACTTCTAACAGCTGCATATTTTATGCAGATAATCCTGTCATGATTTGGTCTAGTGTATCATTTTTACAGTAAACAGAAGCAGAATGCCATTTGGTTAGATAGAAGTACACTCAATTTCTATAGAAATAATATAACATAATAATAAAACACATCATTGCATTTGCCCAAATGCCGTGTCGGGAATCATTTTTTCTGTCCATTGCTGCATTATATGTTGGCTGGCACCTGCAAAGACAATAAAATACTTTAAGTTCAGAATGAAGCTTATCATACTATACAACCTAAATAGGAACCATTAAAGTTTATACACATCATTTCAAATATAGTTAATATGTAAAATAAATGTTGATTATTCAGTACTAGGCCCACATAGACACGTGACAGATATTCACCTGTCCTGTCTGTGCAGGCTGATCCTGTTGAGCTTGTTGCAAAGGATCCTGGGATTGAGTAGGATTGACTTGAAATGTGGGGACCTGAAGAAAGACAAACAAATACATAGCATTGGGTCATTCATTCTTAGTGGAAGACCTTCTCTTGAAAACATAATTATATGTAATATGGCCTTTCCTTACATTGGGTGTTTGCTGGGGTACGGTTGAAGGGGGGTACTCAAAGGGATAAAACTGTAAATAGAAAACATGTTATTTTAAAAATAGAGAGAGTAGCAAAAGGAAATAAATAGTAGTTATAGAATAGCAATAGTAATAGCAATAATGTGTAGTCTCACATTAGGGATCTGAGGCATCTGAGGGATGTTTGGCAACACCTGACAAAAATGAATTAGTCAGGTAACAATGTCATTTGAGTATTTGAATTGTGTATTGCCTTACTGTACATCTCCGTATGAAACACTCACCTTATTCTGGGCAAAGTCGTACGGGTAGTACTTGAAGTTGGAATAGACCAGAACACGAAAATGTCAGATGCAGGTTTGTGACATATATTTGCTAACATATGATGTGGAGAAGTGTGTGTACAGTCTACAGCAGGTCATGAATCAACAAGTTCTAAATGTAGCCCCTCACGCAGTGCATGGGCAATTATTGAGGAGATGTTCCTCCTCAGTCACAATGGTGCCTGTAATCTTAAACGAATGGAGGTTGGTGGGGGAACAAAACTCACAATTTCCACACTCTTTCTTCCTGGTGCCTTAGGTAGGGAATATTTAATAAAGCCCTGAGAAGGAAAGGCCTGCAGGACAAAAAGAATAAAAACAGATGAAAGGTAATGATGAAATGAAAGAAAAGAAAAAAGCATGTAATAGAGCAAAGGAGTCTTTTGAATTACAAGTAGTTCCTCAAAATGGTCCAGTAGGCATACTTACCGAGGCAGGGCCCGAAGCACCCATGGCACCGCCAGCAAATCTGTTAGGGAACACCTTAAAGGGTGAAATAATGTTATTAGTCAGGATGATATGGCAGCCTATTTATTCAGCGTTATTCAGCTGAGTTCAGCTAGATTCCTCCTCAGACATGTCTGGGTAACATGAATACAGAGGCAGATAGCATAGGACATTAGATGTGACATACTAGTTCCATGCTGATGGGAGCAGCTTGAGCTCCTGCATAGGGATTATTCATCTAAGGAAAACAGACATTACATACATTACAAGCATGTACTATCACCAGCCTGTCTACTGTGAATGATTTGGACAACATGGTGGTGTGAACTAAATACTTTGTAATGACTTTTACAAAGTACAGTTTACTTTAGCTTTAAAAAAGATAGTGTTATATAATAATACATAATTATGCCACAATGTCCACTGTGAAAGCCACAATCCCATTATTATAACCCGACTATTCCTGTCCTACAGTATATTTAACTAAATCTAACTCCAAAGTCAAATCAAACTGAAAGACAGTACTATCTACAGGCAGGTAGATGGTGCATTATGACACAGTGTTGTCACCTGTCATACACACACCTGGCACATGTGAGCCAATCAGATTAAGCAATTGGAATAACCCATGGTGCTGTTGCTACTGTTTGATTTAGTATTTACGCTTTCAGGAAGAAGATATTAGATATACTGATTGCATATTTTCATCTTAACCACAATAGACCTTTATTGTAAACACTAGATTTATTAATATAAGTACAACTCTTGCTACCACCCCTGTACAGTATATAACCTAGCAGACATAATCTACTGTAGCATCATTTCTTTATCAGATTGTCTATAACAAATCCCCCCTTTCCACAACAGGCCTGTATATGTATGTGAAACCACCTATAGTGTCAGTGACTACCTGTGTAGGCGGTGCAGGCTGTCTGGAGCCCCCATAATGAGGAAGATAATGGAAGAAAGACTGGATGGAGAGAGAGTATTTAGAACAACATATTAACAAGTGACAAATGCACATCAAGGTCAACTCATTTGTCCACCATTCAAACTTACAGGAGCAGCAGAAACAGTACTGGCCAGACACAGACACAGGATGGCAATCTTCATTTTGGCAGAACTGTATGTAAAACCTACAGACAAAATTGTTTTTGAGAATCCTGTGGAATTCTAAATGGATGATATTGTTAGATTCCATCCATTTAGCTGTTTTTGCTAAATGGTGTACTTTGTAGATTTGCACAGTTAATTTATAAATTACTGGACAACGAATCAGTGGAGGAAGTG